>JAQGCD010000155.1:0-13311 GCA_034698965.1 Zygoribatula sp. | reverse complement strand
GATTAAGCCCTTGTAATTAGAGAATGTGGTTTTGACCAATATTACCAATATAACTTTACCTGCTCATCCATGTAATGACTGCAAGCTCATTATTATATCGCTTTATTCATATTTGAGCTTATAGCAGCAAAATGTAAACAAATTTTTGAACAAGATCGTTTTATGTGATCAAGCTGACTGGTTCAAATGGTCAGGCATTTCATTGAAACTAATGTTTATTGAGACCAAAAGACCATACCATGTATATAGTTGAGTGATCACCTTTAGCTCATTTTAAATGATTATTCTAATGTATTGTTTTGTATGACCCTCACTGTCGACTATCCTCAAGTCAGTAGAACGACAGGCGATGGCTCAAAACAACTGCACATCCACTCAACCTTATTATTATATTGTAAATGTGAAATGTAATTGAATGTAATATTCATTTGTTATACCACACCTAATATTCTGTATATTCTGCACATTCTGGCCAATGATATTGTAGAACTTTTGATATTGTCTTCCGGTTCCGAGAGATGGCACAAACATGTCTAATGTAGAATACATATCAAGTCCATGCTTATCTTTCAAAGCAACTTTTGACATCTATTAGAACTATTTTAATTATACAATTAGATTCACTACATGGTCATCTGTTTATAAGCCCATAGAAATAAAATTTGAATAAAATATTATTATCTCTCCATACTTAATTAATTATTGTAATGTTTGAAAGAATCGAATTGATGTTCGAACCACAACAAGTGTTATTAAAACTGCAAATGCATTGAAGTATTGATCACCAAAATTATTATAATATGCGATCCACTGATAGAATACATGTCTTCCAGTGTAAACTAGATAAAAGCGGTTGAAAGAAATTGTCCAGCATATACTTTTCAAGTCTAGAAAAATAATTCAATATTCATAATTTAAACTTTCATTTTAAAAGAGTTCATGAATAAGAGTGCTGAGCCTCTAATTTTCTATCAAAAGTGACCATGATAGAATTTTAACATTCGGGAACTGGATTCAGGTGGTCGATGCTGTTGAACCAAATAAAATTATGCCGAACTAAGACCCAATTTCCCCGAAATTTTAGCTGTTCTGGTCTAAAACTAATAAATTTATGTCCAATTTACTCGATTTCTGAAACCGAACATAATTAAAGGTTTTATATGATTTCTGTCGACTGAATCGACAAACTGAGTTCTTCACTTTTAGTGTGTTTTAAAAAATAGTCTAGAAAATGGTTGGATCGTCATTGAGCACAAATTGAATTCCATAATATGATTGAATTGTCAGTTGCATTGGTGAATCGTCAACTGGCTTATTGGAAACCAAATAACTTTGTCTAACTAGCAAGGTCCATCGGTCCATTATTGAAGCCAAATTGGCTTTGTATTGCAAATGGTCAACGCTCTTCTCAACTATCACAGCGGTAATTATATCAACTTGATTGTAAATTAGCAAAGTATGTGCAAAATTGTTCAAAATTAAAATAGTCGGCACATTAAGCACCGAAGAGGTCGGAATACATTTGAATTGATTACTTAAAATGCATTCATTACTCTTGTAATCTCTTTTTGGCTCTTTGAAACTGAGGCCGCGATCGATATAAACTTGCATTGAATGAGAAGCTAATCGATGGTCAGTCGGCATTTTGCTCACTCCAGTCGAATACATTTGGCGAAGGGTTGGCCAAATGATTCCGAAATGAGTTTGCATCAAAATACAGTTTGAGACATCAATTTTGGCTAAACCACCTTTAATATGAAGTCGAAACATGACCTCTCATTTAAGTAATTTAGCTTAAATTTAGTTTAATTAAGTTCTATATGTAAATAAACTAAGTCTGAAAGCCATAAACTAATTTATATGGCTAGAAAATATGCACTAAAAATTGTCGAAATAGTCATATCTAGAGAATGACTGGACAACACCGGAGGAAGAAAGTGCCTATTTGACAATTTTCACTATTTAAAATTCTACCGGTATTCCCACTTCATATAATATATATTTTTACACTTGATATTCGCATACTTTATATAATTTCAATTTTAAAACTACATTAAGGCGAAGATATGTCTCATTCAAACGAATGAATGGGTAAAAGTTGTTAACACGGGCGATTGGAGCTGATGGTTGAGGGATCTAAATGTAAATCATCATAGATAAACTATCTTGTTACATGATAGTATATGCATAATTCATGTATATACTTCGAATCCTACAAATAAGTCCTTGATCTGACCAATGGTTTGTCCGATATCTGGTTTTAAAGTGACCCCACAAAGAAACAATTTGGCAAATTTTAAACATGCTCATAAGTAATTGAAAGGATATCTCTGATTTGGTTTATAAATCTTCTTAATTGTCCGAAAGAATGTTTATATAATTTCATTGGTAAAATGTTGTATAATTATTTGAATTTATCAATCAGACCTATTAATATTAGTCTGATTCAATTTTTAGCACATTTTCGAAACTATTTTTCGAATGAATGAATCTTTTTGAGACCCGATTGTGACCAAACATTGTTACAAATGTTACATAAGAAATATTTTATGTTATTTACTTCTTTTATATGATGAATGTTATTATTAAGCCTTAATTGAACTGAATTAATCAAATCGAGAGAATTAAATTCAATTTAAACTAATTAGTTTACGGTCTCATTTTTTCAATGGCTCTCTGCAACTATAAAAATTATAAATAGTAAGGAATTTAACTAATTTTTGTGAAGAGATTTTACATTAAGTTTTGAAGAAATGTTTTAATATTAATTAGGAGCAAAATTTTAATCAAATCATAAACATTTGTTGCGATTGAAACTGATGTCGAAATAGAGAACCCAATGGCAAACAATGGCAAACAATGGCAGTGATGGCCAAATAGAGAGAACGGCAAAACATGGGAACAGAGGTCAAACATCAAACATCCGGTTACCTGAGCCCAAATGTTTTCATTGCTGATCACTGATCAGAGAACCTGATCGCCAATGAGTCGGTGCCCTCAGACTGAGTGTATCTCATAAAATATTGAGAGCAATGAATGCAAACACTCTTTCGAGTGAATGAATTCATTGAGAGATCCGTTCAAATCTACAAAATTATTGAATCGGTCTCTGTTTGGTCTTTATTTGGTCTCCGATTGGCTCACTATCTCATTAACCACTATCTCGACTCAACTTAATATTGTTCACTACCGATCATCAGATTATAATTGAATCAGAGTAAAATAACCAATTAACATGATCAGATCGAAATGGCCAAATATATTATACTATAATGAAAATAGCTTAATTGGACATGTTAATAATGAGACATGTTAATTATTGTCATGCTAGTTAGTCTGGTAATTAAAGCACAGCTATTGCATCGTATATGGTATAAGTGAATGAATGGATCAGAGCTGGCAATAGGCGATAACACAATGTAATGGCATTTCCTAGTGTTGTGTCAATGTGTCGATGACCGCACACATTCCTCAGATGCCATCCTTTGCCGCTTGATTTGTTGTCTAACCTTTGAGTGCACATCAAACGCATCGAACGCCACAGCTCTGGCATAGCATGTATGGAAGGCATGGAAGGCATGGATGCCAAAGAAGGCACCGGTGGTTCTGAGGTGTCATTGAATCGAGACGTTACATTAACCTCATCTGTGATGAGAAAATGCTTCGAATGATTAAAATTATTGTTGTTCTCAAGTTTAGCTAATATTTGGGCCAAAAGTGCAAGGTGGAAGGGGAGGGAGGGGAAAGCAACCAGGGTGGGCAGGCAGCCCGGCTCGGCCAACCAATGGGCCGATCAGCCAACTCGCTCTCACCGATTATACCTGCATTCTATGCAAAGTGACTCTACAGTGAAGTACAGTGTACTACAGTGTACTACAGTGCATGCATGTGTGCTCATTTACACCGATCTAGCAAGATGGCATGAGTATGGTATACTTTTTGCCGCAATCACGCAGACATCAGAGACGCTCAATTATATTGTGATGCGATGCCTACGAATCCGATCTAAGGGTAGGACGCAAGGGTAAGATGAGACCGAACTGGGGTTACAGCGCCTGACAATCAGCTTAGCAGCTACCATCCTATGTGGCTATGATTGCAATGATGGCTTTGATGGCTCTGATGCCTCTGATGGCATGCCTGCGCCAACGCCTCAGCCAACACAGCATATTATAGCGGCATTGTATCTAACATTAGATTGCATCAACACTACATTGTCGATTGCATAGGTAATAGCGGGATAAAGGCTCGATAATTAGTGTGATTATGTGATTAGAGTTGTCGTCGATGGGTGACGATAGGGTTGGCTTCAGCGTCGTCATTGTGATCGATGAGATTGAGGCACTCGTCACTGACCGGTCAGTTGGATGTGATGCTCACTAGTGAGCGGCATCAGTGGCATCAGTAGTGATGGTCAAAGTGGACCAGATTTAATTGAGTGCACTTTTGTGCCAAATATGGCCAGAGTTTGCATTAATATCTTCTATTAGTTGTGTTGAGGCAGAAATGGGCGGTATATACAAGTTTGAACACAAATTCCTTCTCACGACCGCCGCATAGTTTGAGTGAGGGGTTCATCGACTTATGAAGCGGTGGTCCGACTGAGTCGAGTCGAGTGAATCCGACCATAAATGCCAGCAGCAATTGAAGCAGCAATTCATAAATCTAGTCGAGTTAATTCAGGCAACCAATCGACTCGATCAGCACTGCTCAGCACTGCTAAACACTGCTCTCGGCTCAGCCAATGCCTCCTTTATCTGACATTATTCTATCTCTCAGTTAGAAGGCATTAAAATATTTTAAATATTCTTAATATTTGCCAAAAAACAAATAACATATTAAACTTGAAATCATTTAGGTTTCTGCCGATTCATTAAACTCTGTTCACACGTAACCTGTGTTGGAGCGACCAGTGGTGAGCCGACCCCAGCCAGAGCTGGTCACAACCCAACTACGGTCCTGACCAGTGAAGGCAAGGGATGAGCCGCCAGTGCTATAAACGTTGGTCCGTTATGTGTGGTCTTTACCTTTAAAGTTGTGCTTCTAAGCCAAGAGGAACTCGATTTGCATCCGGTGTTAGCGGAGTAGTCATAGACAAGCAGTGGAAGTAGTGATAGGTTGCAGAGGTCTAATGGCAGCAGTGGTGGTAATGCTGGTAATGCTAGTAATGGTTGTAATGTCATCATGGTATGCTAGCGGAGTGGAGTCGGCAGTGGCTGTGGTAGTGTTGCAATGCTAGTATGCTGTGTGTGTGTATTATTGTATGTCTTAACCATTGCTGCCAATGCCCGTTCCAACGCTGTGGCTCTACCATTGCCCTACCATAGAAGTGCAATCATAGCACTGTAGTACACTGTACTACTGTAGCCCATAGCCCTGTTGCATTGTAGCTGGTGTTCACCGTCCCCAGTGTTGCATACAGTGTTGCATACCTGAGCCGCGAGAACTGTTCAACTGTTGGCGTCGATACTCCTTATTTCTGGTTCTGGCGATCCTAGCGTTTGCCATGAATGCAAGGAATGCCATATTTTCTCTAATAAATTAAACTGGTTTTCCACTACAAGTTTGTTCAGCATTTCTGCATTCATTCAGTTTTCCTTCAATAAACAGTTGAATCGTTTTTTGAGACTCCGATACCATTCGCAGAGTCGAGTCTTCGCAGGCTTTCAATGAAGTCAATGAAGTCGACTACTATTGACGACTACGACTAACTCGCTTATAGTGACGCAAACAGCTATTCAAATGCTATTTATTTATTAATTCCGATAATTATTTCCATTTGTTTTATTAATTTCGGATTATTTTCGATATTTCGCTAACAATCAGTCAATCGGCCGAACCCTCAGCCCATCGACCACTGGAGCCGAACCACTCTCGACGCCGGTATTTATCTATTTGTTTGCAATTAATTAATTTAATTCATTGATTTAACATTTCAATAGATTTTAACATTTTGCCAAAATTTCAGATATAATACTTATACATATATATATTGTATATTAGCCTTAAATCTATTTCCTCGTACTCGTTGTGTCACTAATTATTAGAAGTGAATTAGCAATTAATGTGTTTGGTTGGTAGTGGTAAGACGTGAGAGCAGTGCCGCAGTGCCGCAGTGGCCACTCGGCAGCCGTGGTGCTGACCGAACCTTGCGAACCAGTACTGGCAATGTCTGGCACAATGCCATTAAATGCCACGTTAAACATAAAAATTGTTTATAGACTTTCCATTAGGGCATTGAAACAAAGCCGACTCATAGCCTGAGCTCTGCTCGGATGCCATTGACTAGCGTTGAATACCATTGACTGACTATTAAACTATTGAAGTTTCGTTAAGTTTGTTCATCTTATGTCTGCCACTGTCTCTTAATTTCCATGGCTTTAGCGCTCCAGAGATAAGCAGAAAATTGTATAAAATTATTATAATCTTTATATTTGCGATTAAGCTCTTCCGGAATGACAAACACTATATACAAAGTAAACGATAATAACTATCAGAACTATTGCTTAATAGTAAGGTCTTTAACCGCAATTTAGTGTCGAATGTGTTTGGTTTGTTAGTAATGTGTTATATGTGTTGTATGTGTTTGATGTCTGATGGCTTGGTTGGCGTCGATTGGCATCGATTCCAATGGCAATGCAATGGCAATGCAATGGCATCGGTCTCTCGTCTCGAGTCGGTGTATGGCATCAGAGGATTGCATACCTCAATAAATCAATGATCTGAGTCTTGTTGGCTCTTTTGCCTCATTGCCTCAGCGCTGTTCCTCTCATTGCCTGATAGCCTCTTCTCTTAACACTGGTTGCGCCAAACCGAGCAACTCATCGCTCAATGAGCTTTGATTCGAAGAAATTGTTGCCTCTTATGCCATGTCTTATGGGAAATGTCTGGTTCTCATGCCTCGACTCGAGTCTTGAGCTGAGACTCGAGAGGCGAACCAACGCAAGAATGAGACACCAAATACTTTATGAATGAAAGGGGCGATGTCTTAGTGGCAATGTTTGTGCCAATACTACAGTACTTCTAGTACTTCTAGTGCTAACGCCAGTACGACATTAGTGTCCACACCCATCCGATTCCCGTTCTATTTACGGAATCTCTTATATTACCAGCAGATGAACAGTTGCCTCAAATACAATGAGTTCCTCGAATAAGAGCAACCATTCTGGTTATCACTTACGCCAACTTATGCCTACTTCTGCCGACTGTGCACTCACTAACTGAGCCATAGATACATAGACACAGCCATAGTCATACCCACAGCCACGTCTGCCTCCTATGCCTCTCCAGTCATTCAAGTCATTAGGACTGACTAGTGAGAGACAATTTAGGCAATTTAGGCAAATCACATGTATTTTATTCGTCAAATATGAGAAAATTGTCAGAATAACTATAGTTTTATCGATTCATAAATCATTAATTCCAATGTTAAAGAACTCGAAAGTTATTAGAACTTTGATTGAAAAGTAAAAAAAGTTTTACTGATATAACTGAGTGTTGGTTCATATGAGGGAACGACTGTAGTAGAGAGTCGTAACTCGAGTGCAATCGTAGCAATTGGTGTGACTGTGGGACTGCCATCGGAGCCAATGCTCCCAACTTATGATATGTTTTAAATAGAAGGCAAATATAGCAAAACTCTGTTTCCGTGATCCGACACAAGGTTGCCAAATGGCCATCGTCATCTACTAATTAGTGGATTACCACTAATGTCATTGATTGGCAAATGATGGCAAATGGCCTACTTGGAGGGGGAGAGCCTGCTTCACCTAAGTGAAGCTGGGGCGAGCACTGGCAGGTTGTTCCGATGGCAGATAATTAATTGCGATTGGATTAAAATTATTACATTAATTCATGATTCATGAAATATCTGATCTAATGGTGACATAAATATTTAATTAGAATTAGACTCTGCGTCTACACTGGCAGTGGCACTGAATCGGATGTGAGCGCTGCAGACACTGGACAGCGATCGTTCCCTAGTGAGGAACCCGACTCACGATGGCTCTGATTGTCAACAATCGTCACCAATTGTCAACAATTAGAGCCTTATTTAGGATCCTTCGGATGGCATACAATTGGTAACTGACGTAAGGCTTCACGTCAGAGAAGGCCATTCATATTAAACAACTCTGTGAGCGTCATATTTATTAAAAGGTATGGCAGTGAGAGACAGACGTACCGAACAGTATGTTATAAATACTTGTATTTATTCCTCAGATATATTGAAGCGATAAAAGTATTGGATTTTTTGATCACATGTTTTACGCCCTAATCGTTAAGCAATGAATTAATTTGATAACTGTCCCAAATGAACGAAAACATTCGTCGAAAAGAGCAATCATATACAAAATGCTATATCAATGCTATACCAATGGTACTCAATATTGAAGCCCAAGCCTTACGATGCCTTACGAGCCTTACGCAGCGCTCCTCTACAGCAAGACATCAAACAATTTGCCAATTGTTTAGTGAAACTCGATTCGAGTCTCGAGTTAGTCAAGTGGAGACTCGTACCAATCGAGTCGACACCACTCACGACATTGTCAGTCCTGTGTTACGTATTCGGCTCTGTGGTCGGTCACCCGACGCCATCAATGGCTGCCCTTTCCCTTTGCCTGTGTCAATGATATATCGACTATAATAGCGCTTCCAATTGAGATAAATTTAGAGCTCATCGTTGCGATTCGTTGGGACTCAGCTCTCAGTCCTCAGTCTGACTCAATTATATGGGTCTAAGTTTGAGTAACGCTTTTGACTCCAAGTTTACAATAACAAAGAATTGTACGCTTTTGACGCATGAATTTGGATGAAGAGAATCCCAGAGAGAAGAGCAAAGGTTGGCCCAAACAGAGGTGGAGTGACGGCAACTGATGCCAACGATTCCATTGATTCCTAATTGTCAGCTATTAATGGCTCTAAAGTTCACCAAAAAACGTGAGATTCTCTCGATTATTGTTATCCAACGAATAAATTAATTTCGTGTCTCAATAGTATGACTGTGAAGGGCTCAACGCCGACTATGATGGGGAAGACATCGATTATAATTCGGCCAACCATTGGTATAATTGATGCCAACTTAGATAATATGATAATAAATAGTTTTAATCATTAGCGGAACGCAACAAAAGTTGTCGTTTGGTTTAATCAAGTCATTGGATGCGATAACTAGCGATCAAATGGTGCGATCAAACGCCGGTCGATGGGTGAGTGACTCTGTTTAATAAATATCGATAAATAGTTCGTCAAATCGTCGCCGTATTTACAAAAGGCTTATATTAGTTGAGTTCTCAATATGAGGTCATTTTAGGTTCACTAAAACGTTGACCTCTAAAATCTGTAAATGGCAGTCATTAGGGACAGTCACTTGGACTCGGGATAAGGTTGCGATCCATATCAGAAATGGCCTCGCTTTTTCTGACAAATTATTTTGTGAAGTCTTTGTTTCGGAGTTTTGAGACCTTTTTTCGCTTTTATTGGGGTTCGGTTTGCATTCGATTGCGAGTTCGAAGAGCCGGTCATCGAAGGGTTGGCCGAGACAGTGGCGGTCGTCGACGAACTCACTTTAGTGTCCGACAAATGGGGAGCAATAGAGTCGATCGGAGGGTTCGAATCCACTGATGACTGTTTGCTAACACTTTTAGGCTTCTCCTTCTTTTTAACGTACTGTCTCTTTGGTTGGGGCAGACTTTCAATTATAGCGGCGGCGTTGGCAATGGTGGTCTCAACTACTACGCGCTTGGCCTCATCCCGTGGCTGTCGGGGCGCTTTCGGGGTGGCCTTGATTGTTACTCTGGCTTTGGGTGCCCACGCTTCGTCCTTAGGGGCCGTCTTGCTTCTGCTCGATGCCTCCTCATCGGCCGGGGTTTCCAAATCAAAATATATGTAATCACCCTCTTGGGGAAGACCCTTCACCAGATGGGCAATCTCATCATCCAATTGTTCATCTTTTGAATCTCTCTTTCGCTTTTTCTGTCTTTTTGGTGAATTGGAGTTATTTTCGCTCTCAAATCTCGGACTCAAATGAAGTTGTGATTCAAGAGATATGTCTTTTAGATGTTCAGAAATGTTCTGATTGTCATCACAACTGCTTCCGAGTATTTCTTTAGCGCCCGAAATAGAGAGCGTCAGTTTGAGTGATCCCTTAGATTCCGAGTCAGTTGAAAGACTTCGTATTTTAGGCACTTTTGATGAGTCGTCGATCATAAGAGTTCGATCTTTGTCTTGCCCGATGTCGACATTGATGGCATTCGGAGTGCTTTGACTCTCTGGAAGACTTTCGACCATCTTCGCCAAACCAATCGTCTCATCCTTGTCTTTAAAGTCAAACTCTTTGTATGACTTTCCTCTTTTCTTTGTCATTGGTAGTCCTTCAAGTTTGCGAATCGCTTTCTTAAGTGATAAGTTGAGGTCTTTAATTACTTTAAAACAATTGAACCCTTTTGGGGCTAAAGATGAGATTTGAAACTCGTTTTGATTCTGAAAGTCTTTGCTCTTCTTGAGCCACGTTTTCAATTGAGGGACGAGGGCTGACACGCCGTCCACCAAATGTTTGGGTGGCTTTTGCTTGAGACTGTCTTCGAGCAGTTTCAAAACATTAGGTGCCGCATACCAGTGGGTCATTTCAAAGAATGGGAATTGAAATTTGAAAGGGGTCTTTAGTCTTTGTTCCATTTCTCTGATCTTAAGCTGTAGTTCAATGCTAAGACTGTGCAAGAAGTTTCCCCCGAAGACAAGAGAATCTTGAGGGGTGAGCACAGCGTGTATCCAACCGGTCGGAATGAAAAGTGTCTGTCCAGCCAAGAGGTTGAGTCGGTAGCATTCGTCGACCCCTTCTCTCTCCGCGAAGAATTGGTCACTGGTTTGATCCGATGACATCCACTTTTCGTAATGTTCTAAGTTTTCTTTAGTCGGTTTGATTATAAAAAATACTTTTTCTCCACTCATGACGTGATACCAGACAGAGGTTCCGCCGAAGTCAATGTGGAAGTCTGTGTACGAGTCCTTCATTGATACCAAACAATATTTAGAGACGGAGGGTTTGCTTTCGACTGGTGGCCAATAGTTGTCAACCCAACTAAGTTTGTTGACGATATTGGGCGGTCGGACCCAATTGGTCAGATCAGTATTGCTTACTTCAAGACTTATGCAGTTATAGATACTGAGTCTATGTTCGGGAACCACACTTAGTTTGTCGACAAAGTCTTGAATTCGCATTTTGATATTGAGTTGACGCCTGACGTCAATCACATCCAAGAGATGGTCGCCCGGATAATAGTCCAAAAGACTTTTGGCAGTGAACCCGTTTGACGGCAAAGTCATTTCGAGGCCATCCTTCGACTCGACCAGAATCGGTACATTGAACCCATTGAGGAGCAACTCTTTGAACGTTAGTTGTTGTCCTCTCATTCTCTTCACCACAGACTCTTCATTTTTTGCATCTTTGAATGTCTTATTCTTGAGTTGACTGACGAAAAAAGATGTTCCCGCCTGAATGGGTTTGCCCTCGGGGTTTGCTTCGGTTCGATTGTGCCGCCAGTTGCTGGTCACTGGTTTAGGCACAGTCTTGAGGCCGGCGTTATTCTTCTGGCAGTTGTTGCAATAGAATTTGTCCACTTCTTCGGCCTCGAACTCTTGCATCTGCACACAAAATCCATGGAACCATTCCTTGCAGTGATCGCACTGAATCGAGAATTGCGAAGAACTGAATCCCTGACCGCAAACACACAAATAGGTCTTCTGTCTCTCGATGTGATCATTGTTGACATCCATTACGCCGACGACCACAAAGCGTTACGACAGTCACAAAAATGGGCGAACACTCAGACAATCGCTCGACTGCTCTCTCAATCAATGACGTCCTCTTCGACTGCAAGTATGGCAGATGGCGTTACTGGTCTTGCACTGGACTGGGCTCTCAATCATTGATGCTCTCTGTGATGCTCTAGATTGCAAGACATATTGTCTTGTATTGTCTTGTACAATTATATTAAATAGACATCTGTTCAAAGAGAGTATGTCAAACGTTACCGACCGTCTATTTACCATAGTTTTTAAGTGTCAACATGAAATAGCAAAATTCGAGAGAATTTTAAAATTCTATTCATGATTTAAAAATAATTGTTAATTTCTACATTGCATTTGTGGAATTTTACTCAAAGATTCATTTTCAGATTTTTTCAGATATCAATTTCCTAAAAAAGAACATTTCATGAAAGTATTCTCATATAACAAATACTAGATAAGTAGTAGTTAGTTTTACATTAAAAATCTAAGCATACTCTTGGCTTTTATTGGAATAACCTTTTCAATATACAATGCTAAAGAATGAGAGAAATTGCCATAACTTAAATTGAGTCCGAAATGGCAAAACTCGTTTTCATTGATCTAAGATTGTTGAGTCC
Source organism: Zygoribatula sp. (assembly GCA_034698965.1). Lineage (NCBI taxonomy): Eukaryota > Metazoa > Arthropoda > Arachnida > Sarcoptiformes > Oribatulidae > Zygoribatula > Zygoribatula sp. The sequence goes on along the minus strand of JAQGCD010000155.1, from coordinate 907 downwards.
ACTATTGTAACGACTATTGCATATCATAATTGCAATGCGATATCGATTGTGACTAATAACTAATAAATATTAGTCAGAAAGTAATTACATTCTCGGTTCGCTTCAAAAGTTATCAAATGTTTACTGTATATCGAAGTTTATTCAAAAGTTTTTCTCTTTTTCTCACACTTTCTCATACATTCTTGGGTAATCTTGAAACTTAACAGATTGAGTCGGATATGAGCAGTACTGACAGGCCTGACTCGCTCTCACTTGTTGCACCTTGCTCACTATTCACTATGTATTGCTATGCTGGACACTATTGACACATTTAATCATTTCATTTTAATTACAAGCCTTTGGAGTCCAAAGTTAAGACCAACCAATCGAAAGTGTAGGACAGGACAGGACTCGAAGCTGACGGTTCCCAAAGCAAACTCAAGCGAAACCTTGATTTGGTTGAATAGATATCAATCCATCATTTTAGACATAATTAGTCACAAGCAATGACTCGATGTCGTTCTCCAAGTTTTCATCTGTTGCTTTGATATCGATTTTCAATGAAACCACAAGTTATTGAATGAGTTTCGTCGCATCGATAGTAAGTGAGTGTCGATGATAGGCCGCCTGAGAGGGGACAGACAAACAGACATCGCGCACATCCTGTTTAGTTTGGCTCAATATTGCATTCGCCTGTTTTCACTTCCATCCCATATCATCACCATTTGGCTTAACGTTAATCTATAGATTTATTACATTCTTATTATTTACGCCGCTTAGAGTGTTATTAGAATTGATCGGCTTCTCGTTGAACATATGAAGAAAAATTATCGCAAAGAATTAGATTGATTTAAATTGAACAGACAATTGTATTTGTTATTTTAGTTGTTCACATCTGTGTTCTAATGCTAAGCTATTATTGAAAAGT
>JAQGCD010000154.1:0-13312 GCA_034698965.1 Zygoribatula sp. | reverse complement strand
CAAAATTATAGCTCCACTCTGATCCAGATATTCAGATCTTCCAATTATTTGCTGCGAATGCGTCACAAGACGTCATCTCCTTATCGGTAACAGAGGACAGCCTTACTGTTCAACTATCTTCTTCAGTATGTGTGCGCTGAAAGTCTATGAAACTCTGAAACGATTCTATGAATAGAATAATCACTTTTATCGCTATTGTGTACAAAAGTCTAATATCGAGGAATCGTTTGCTCAGAATCTGACTCTCAGACTAAAAGCTTTTAATTCCGTTAACTTTGCTTAAATAGCATTCTCTCTGATGAATGTTTAATAACAACAACTGTGATGTCAATAAAAGTTAATCAATAATTAACAATATTAACAGTGAAACCACAATTACTACAATGAAGGGCTCGTTCGGCGAGAATTTGCTCGAATTAAGTCCAATCGATTCTAATGTTTAACATTTTTGGTTTTAATTGTGTTCAAAAATAGCTAAGAATTAAATTTTATTTTGTTTGACACACTTTTCGCTCATTTTATTTATCTTAAGCACAAATTAGAGTCACAAAAGTTATTCCTGAAAATCCATTTCAACTTTCATTCAATTCAAATATTTTGCTCTTATCGTTAGAAATTCAATTAAATATTTTGGACCAAACGTTTCAACAACTGTCAGACAATTGCAAACACATATATAATCGCAAACAATTATCTCTTCAACTTTTTATGGGTAATGTGGAAGATAGTGAAAGGTTGAAAGGTCAAATGGTTGGAACATACATATATTTTCAATGGATTGAATATTCAAGCAAATAATATACGAAAACAACATGAAATCCGACATCCGTTCAAATTCCAGACATTCAATATTTAATCCTTGTGGATGTCTTACATCGGTTTGTATGACAAATGTATTTTTTGTTGGAGTCATATATCCCAAAGGATCTTATTATAAATTCTCTTTGCATTCTATTGAGAAATATTTAAATTTGGAAAAGAAGATAAATCTTGCAAAGATTTGTATGATAATACCAATAGCATCTGAAAATATATCTTAATGGCCAAGCTCATGTTGCATTGCCTTTTATAGTTTTGGAAGATTGTCTGTTAATTTTGAGCGCATTGTTCTATTATTCTATTAAATGTTAATTTAAAAACATAGAAAAGTGTTCCACAATTGGGCGATTACTTTTTTGCTTAATAAATTGTGTTTAAAAATAGTTAAGTGAAAAAACATTTGCAACACATTCGCGATTAGACTCAACTGATAATGAACTCAAACAAAAAAATCTTAAAGAACCAAATAATCTTAAAAGTGATCGCATTTGGCATTTATTGCATGAAATATTGTTCTTCTGTTCAGTCATACAAAAAAACTTTGGCCCAATCTCTGCTTCGGTAATTAATAATTAATATATTGCCACCTTGGCTATACTGCAAGCATAAATTCAACAGAAATTTTAATAAATTATTTGTGAAAATTTTTGCCTTAATGGAATATTCTTGCTAGAGTTAATGAAAAAACTCTTGAATTTTAAAAGAATTTTCGTGGCCAGCCAAAGAAGAGAATATACACTATCTAATAAAAAAAATTCTCCCTAGAAATGATATGACTATCGTTTTACAGAGAAATGTTTTAGAAAGTTTCTAGTCATGGTAAAAATTTCAATTATTCAACCCTATTCTAGCACAAATTATGAGAATTCAGAATATAAAATCGTTGAATTTTGTAAAATTATCCAGATTTGACACTTTGATAAACCTGATCTATTTCGTATTCAAGGAAACAGAATTCTAATAATAAATAAAAAGCGAAGAATGGTTTAAATGGGAAATGAGTTTATTTTGCAAAATTAATGATGAATTGGATGAATTAATATAACAATAATTTAATGAATGTCCGATTAGATAATCAAAATTCAGTAAATACTGGACTAATCGATAATATGATACATTGAAAACTACATTAATTAGACTTTAAATTATTAGTTTCTAATACACATTTAGGCAGGAATTGTAACCATTGATCCGTTTTTGATGCCATTCATGCCGTTTTCCTCGACGGGTCGTTCTCCCACTTCATATGTCTGTGGGTGAAGAGTAAAAGCCATTGCTTACAAACAATGCATTTTAATTAAAAGACAATACCTTATAAGTCGGGTTATCGTAAGCCGCTTCTGATGGCGCTCTAGTGATGGGCGCCTTCGCTGATGACTGTCGCTTCAGAAGGAAATACAAGACAACTACGAAACCAATGGATGTGATGACAGCGAACATCGAAACGATAAGAAGACAATAGAGATATCGAGCGTCGGAAACGTGAGTCTCACGAAGAGCTTCCGCATCATTGGCTAATTAATTAGGTTTAAATAAGTTTAAGTCGATAAAAATAATTACAGTCATTTTATTTTTACTAACCAGAAGTGTCAATTCTATTGATGTCAGCCCCAAGTTCGTGATCCTTGGTGGTGAATTCAATTGCATTTGAAGAAATAGTTTTGCCATTCGTTAAGTAGAGATCAATCCATGCTTTGTATCTGAAAATGAGTCGATATTAGTTTTGGGAAAACACTGACAACTATTGGTTACCTTCTATTAGGCTTGAGTCCATCCAAAAGGAGTCTTCCCTCTCCATCAGGATTGGCAAATGTATGCTGTAATTCCATACTATCTTCGCTTCGATATGAAATCTTAGCCACATTTATATACTTATTGATTGGCAGCGGGAGGTCATTCACTTTGATAACGGTATGAAGCGTTTCAACAGTCACATCGTTCGGATGCAGAGAAATTTGGAAGTCATATTGATCTTTAGGAGGCGCTGGCATATCGATCACAATAGGTTTCGTTGATATTATATGTGTTTGAATGTCGGGGTTCGATACGAAGAGAAGGTCGACCGCGTATGAGACGCCCGGTTGGAGGTCTCGCAGCACTTGTGACCTCACATCCCGATGCAACAATTGAGTCGTCTTCCACTCGCCATCATCTTTGTCTGCGTTTCTGTATCGAATTTGTATGCCATCGATAAACCTCTTCTCTTGTGGACTGAACACTCGCCACGAGATCTTCAAAGTCTTGTAATCATTGGTGACGGCAGTGAGGCCAACGTCTAACATAATCATTGGCGGGACCGTTGTCGTAGAGGTGGTCGTAGTGCTGGCAGTCGAGGGAATGGGCGGCAAATAGAGTTTGTAAATCTCGCTCTCCGGCCCCGACTGGAGTGCTTCGATTATCACTTGTATTTGGAAGAAGTAAGTGGTGTCTGGACTCAGATTTCCTAAATGGTATTCAATGTTCGGGGTATCGAAAAGTCGTTTGGGTCGCGCAAACTTCTGGATATTCCATTGCGAGCGAGGAATGTTCAGATCTGTAGTGTAGTGCAGCTCTGCGTGTCCTATCAGTCCAACCAGAAGGGACGGCAAAGTGAATCGGATGCGCGCCGATGTCGAGTTGATGGCTACTATGTTAACGTGTTCTAGGTCACGGCCTAAATTAGTAGATCAGATCAGTTTGGATTTGGCATCGGTATGCTTAGCACAGGTCAGTTGGGTTAGATTAGTTAGAGGGGGTCATGAAATTTAGAATGTTTTGCCAAATAATGTCCAGTACCTGAGTCTTTAGAGTCATTGCAAATAACGTATGGGCAGAGGACGACCGGGTCGTCCGGCACGACAATGGTCGGGTTGGGACAGTCGAGGGTGGGCTGCAAAAAGCGGTCAGTAATCTGCGGACATCCCCCGGGCTGGCACTGGACGTGCGGTAAGCCGTTAGATATACTGCAGTGACACCGCTTTTTGACGCCCGGCCCCCTCTCATCCCATTGTTCACCCAATTTATAACGCTTTCCATTATGTGAGCAATGATTTGCTATCAATGAACGAGAATTAAGTTTTTGTTAGATTTCTGTTAGATATGCCTATTGTTATGAAGTTTAGATAAGTTTTAGGAATTATCGTTAATTTTAATTAATATTAAGCCAATTGTATGTTCGCTTCCAGTCGTTTGTTCTTCACTTCTATACATCTATATATTTCTTCGCTCAACTCTTTCAATCTTTTTCGCTATCTTTTCATCGTTTCTCAACCCAAAAATGAGATCATTGATAAAATAGACCAATTAATCAATGAGTCGATGGAATTGGCGAACAATCAGTAGATATTCAGTAGATATTCATGATTGAAGTGAACCGGCAATCAATTCAATTGCTTTGTGTGACCCCAAACTTGTGTGCAATTCAAGTCTGTTCTGTCTCTCATTCTAACGTCAATATCAATATCTATTACGCGAACTCGCAATGAATAGCTCTGTCGCTGACATTTCAGACAATTCTCAAGTTTTCAATCAAATTCTTTCAATGCCTTTGATATTGAATTTGCATCACATCTGCGAATTCTATGACAATAGAAAAGAATTTTCGTGCGAATAGTTTATATAATTGGAGTTTCAAACCGATTGCAAAACTGGATCTCTATTTTTCATTATTATGGCTCACAATATGTGAATCAAATATAATTAAAATCGAAGCAAAACTTACTCGACTTCTCCTGTTCTCGACATAACCAATGAAGACAACAATTATCGCCTGGAATTTCAAATAACAGTTATATCCAGAGTTCAATCAAATTTAAGTATTAAGTGATATAAAATAAATTAAACTTTGATACCTGGAAGATGTCCTCGATATGCCATTGAGGGCGGACACGGCATATGTGGTGGAGGAATGTCAGGAACAGTCGGACATCGGTTCTCACAATCGACTTTGCCGTTGACGCACACACATCTGGTGCCACACGGCATCAGTTCCTGAGGAATGTGCTTGAAGTTGGGGAACCGGATGCCCGCAAACGAGCACGAACCATCTTTGACAATGCAAACAAACATTACTATCAGTTCGCTATATTTCACACTTGGACTGCAATACCGTTCTTGCATTTAGGTTGAGGGCAGCAATTCGGAGCCATTGGCACGAAGTTCGGGTCGATATCCCATTCGAGACAATCGGACACATGAGGGGCAAAATTGTGCGGACACTCAATGGCAGCGCAGTTGAGTCGGGCGTCGTGTCCGCACTGACAGATCGCACGACAGTTATCGTAAATTTCTTCGCCGATCGGTATTTTTCTGCCTTTGAATTCGCAAAATTGCTTGTTTTTAGGAGATTCGGGTTTTTCAGGCAAATCAAGAGCTGTGAATAGTATTAATAACATCATTAATGACAAAATTCTCATTTAGATTTAGTTTATTACTATAATTAGTGATGAAATGCAAATAATAAATGGTATGTAAATAAGAATAGTTTGTATCTGGATTTTGAAAATTGTATAAATTTTAATAATTATTGTCCAATAAAATGTGAATCAGCAAACCTCGATTAGTCTTGAGCAGTTAAAATAATTATAGAGCTATTATAGCTATTAAGTAGTACAATTGGAAACTGTTTCTGATCCCGATTTCAATTCTTATTCTTCATTTAATAATTGCTTCGAAATACAAATCAAAGGAATTGCGAGACAATGGGAAAAAAGGTTTTGGTTTTCACCGATAATTGTTTTGGCCATTCAGTGATGATTCAAAGCTATCACAAAATCAGACAAAATAAAAGAAAAGAAATTGTTTTGTTGACACACTTTCACAATCAGAAACTAAAAAAGGCATTAAAATTAAAAGTAATGTTCTTAAGAGTCGCGCCCATCGCCTCACACCTACCGAGACAGTTATGACTGTTACGGCTGAGACGGCCGCCCACACCGACCCATAACTGTGGAGCTCTTCTCGAGCCGGTGAAGAGCGGCAACTGATCATTGATTATTCAAATAACTGTCGAGTGCTTTGGCTGTGAGGCAACTCTGCATTTCGTAATTATAGCCGCAATCAAAACAAAACATTTTCAGTTCGGCCCTAATATTGATAATTAAATCTGTTTGGGTCGACATTACTGGTGAATCACTAATCTGTTAATATGTCACTAATAATTGCCAATCCGTTCCATATTTAGTAATTTCTTTGAGTTATTTCGAAACATCAATGCATTAAAATCATGATATATTGGAATATTTTGAAATACATATCAAATATATTGAACGAATGACCCAATAAAGCGATTGCAATATGTCCTATCTCATACTAGAAGGGCGGACTGCCTGTCCGTAAGCACAGAACCTATATTTTGGTGACAACTTTTCACATCTCTTTCATTTTAATGATAGTAATGGCCATTCTTGTAAAGTCCAATTGCTATCTTATAACCGCATATTTCAAATTAAGATAATTGAATCGATGTCTAGATTGAAAAGGCTTTAAACTGGTTTGAGAGCAACAAAAATAGCAGTAATCGTACGGAAGGGCCGAAAGATCGACAATAATAGATAGGATGTCATGGACTGCGTGTTTGAGTCATAGTTGAGTAATCGGTTGCCATTCCGGTCGCAATCAATTGGTTTTACTTACGGTTGATATTGTTATGACAGACCACATACGGACAAATGCACGGGTCGTCCGGCTGTACGATCTGAGGGCTCGGGCACTGATCACTGGGCTCGCGAGCGTTGGCGGGCAGTGCTGCACAGCCACCCTTGCACTGAACCGCTGTAGTGCCGTTCGGCAGAAGAGCGCACTGACATGACTTTTTCAAGCAACTAGTTCCCGTGTCCCACGATTGCCCGATCTTGTATACTTTTCCAGCTTCACTCACGCAAAACGGCTCGGTGTCAGGATCATCAGGAATATTCTTCTTCTTTGATTTGTCACAGATAGGAATGGTGCAGCATGGGTCGTCTGGAGCGGGTCCCCACTCGCAGTTCTCGTAGCCGACGGCGTCTATATAGACCGGACATCTTTCTTCGCATTCACGAAGACCTCCTTCTCTGCAGACGCATTTGTACTCGCAGTCACCCTCGTAGAAGACCTGACCAACTTCAATAGTTTGATTGCCGTGGAAGCAGCCATTGAAGGTAATGTCGATTCCGGGCGGATAAGTCCTCACAAACACCGTATTACTTGAAGTATGATTAAAGGTTATTCTCATGAGATAATCGGTCTGCGATTCAAGTCCTCCGATGTCCACTTCGTATATATCGGTGGCGATCACTTTAATCGCTTCTTCGCTTATCTGAGTGGTGTTCCACTTGCGAGTGTCGTTCTCCTTCTCCGATTCTGTCTCATTGACCGGTACTACACTGTATAGAAGATTGAGAGTCGAGGCCAGAATGCCGTTCTTGAGAATCGGTATCAGAACTCGAAGTTTGACTGAAGTCGAATTGAAAGCTTCAGCCGAATCGATTATTATCTCCGGTTTGTCATTAATTACATCTTTCTTATCGCAAACTGAGATTTTACAGCACTCGGGATCGTCGGGGTCTGTGACCAGTCGGCACAGGGACTCGTCATAACCGGGATCGGAAGCGCATCGCGGATGACATTGAACCCGTCCTCCACTTTGACACAAGCACTTCAACTGACACTCTATTGTGAAAGACTCGCCCTCTTTGTAAGTTTTGTTTTCATGGAAGCATCCATCGATAGGTCTGTGATGTGAGCCATTGTAAGTGTGTCGGGTGTTGTCTGTGACAGTTTTCGCGTGTTCTTCTAGACATTTGACCATTTTGCAGCATTGATCCTTTGGGTCTGTTACTAGTGTACATCCATTAGGGACTGGATCGGTCGTATGATTGCATCGGTTTTTGCACTCGACTTCCAGTGCTTCAGAGCAGAGACATATTTGACAGCTATCGTTGAATGTCTGTCCTCGAGAATAATTTTGGTCTTTATACAGACACATAAGCGATGGCTTTTTAGTGCAGCCTTTGGTCAAGTGGTTGGCATCTCCATTGAAGCCCTGTTGGCAATGACAAGTGGGGCCCTTCTCTTCCATTTGGCAGACCGCGTTCGGGCCACAAGATGTATTATCACAATTGGCCGGACTCGCGGTCGGGTCCATACACGTTGTGGCGCCACACGAAGAGGCGCAACACTTTTTAAGACCAGTGCAATGATAATCATGAGAACATTCTTGTTTGCAATCGGTTCCATCGCTGGCATTGTGTCTGTGCGGACAATAGCCAGGTTTGTCTGTGAAAGTGTGCGCGGCTTCGCTGGAACGACCTTCCAATGGGTCGTTTACACAAAGCACGGACGCACAGCAGATATCATCGGCGGATACAGTTTCTGTGCACTTGGCTTCTAATTTGAAAGAACCGGTTCTGACCAGAGGAGGAACACATCTAAAGTTTGGGACAAAGTGTTAATCTTATACTCATTAAAATTTGAAAGAGATAGAGATAGAAGATGAGATACATGTATGATAAGATTATTTAGAACAGGAATAGACCTGGCTGAGCAGTCCAGTTTGGCGTTGGCTCTGCACGTGCACCGAAGATCGCAACCCTCGAAGAACTCTTGACCCACGCTATAAGTAGTTTCATTGACATAACAGCCGTCTTCTGTCGAAACAGTAATTATTTCTGAGCCCAAACCCAACTTCTTAGAGTCGATGTCTTCCCAAACCAATACTTGAATCTGATATGTGGTGTGCGGTCGCAGGTCTTTGATGGTCACGAAGGGGGTATTGTTTGCCTGCATTCGCCTCCAGTCGGAGGTGTCTTTAGTGTCATTCTGGTGTTGTCTGTATTGCACTACATATCCCGACTCATAATTGGGAAGTTTGAAGTCATCGAAGGCAATGCTCACAGAAGTGAGGCTCTTATGAGTTACTAAAACTTTGGGAGCGTTTTCGTTGCAAACGCTTCCAAAACAATCTTTTGTCAAAAAGTGCTGACTATTGTTCGAACTCTTGCCGACACTGTTCGGGCTCTGATTTGACACATCACTAACATGTTTATCACTGGTTGTAGTCACTGAGTCGGCTGAGTTGTTGGTCACTCTTTGGCCAGAGTTGGATGCGTTGAACGCTGTGGTTAATGAACTGTCATTATTAGCATTTGTCAGCACTGACTCGTCTGAAGCTTCTATGAAAGCACAGACACTGATCACACAGACACCGAGCAGAAGCACTTTGATTGCTTCCGAAAGCTTCATTGTTGGAGCACTGCGTCGAGAGTAAAGCACATTTAAATTAACAATTTAGGAGACATTAGTTTGACCACCGAATTCATTGTGGCTCTGCTTCCAAGGATTCCATTGAGCCTACGGTTCATAGTCCGGACTCAAAGCCATAGCTACTCTCTGTGAGACTCGATAGACTCCATTCATACAAATAAAGGTGAGTTTGAGCTCCGCTAAAAAGTTGGTCCTTTCTCTGCTCGCTTTAGTCCCTCCTCTCTTTTGGGGTTGCAAAGCAAAGAACAGGTATTTTAAAAGAAGAATTTCCCTCAGGCTGTGACAAAACACCGGTTCTTCTAATGCTAATGATTCGTAAGAAAGAGCAGTGAATAGAATCAGAAGCAATCAAAGCAAAAACATGGACTTCGACGCCAATTGCAAGTGGTTTGCGAGCGTTGCGAGCGTTGCATACAATAATCATAACCCAGATATATGTTGTATGCCTTATGTGTTATGTGTTGTTTGGTGTAGGGCTGTGTTGTGGCGAGCGATCGGCACCAAACTCATTCAGACTCATTCAGACTCATTCAAACAATTCAGACTTGATTGCACTTAATTTGACTGATATTTCAATTGCGGTTACCAACAGACACACACATACACACAATCTGACAAAACAGTCCAAATTGTTTTCTTTGTTTGAAAGTCTATAAAATAAGTTTTGGCCAATAAATCAATCGATAATAAACGCGATTCGTTTCCAATTATCAATACCTGTTGCAGTGCAGTGTTGTAGTGCTGCAGTGTTGCAGTGTTCAGTCCATATACCTGTTGCTGACCCCCAATGCATGAACCTCTGAGAAACTGAGCGCATCTAATATAACAGTGTCTAACACTCAAAAGTTTTTGAGAGTGTGAGAGACTCTGAGAGCGATTCCAATCGAGATTATAATTATTTTCGAATAACCGATTGTTTGGTATCAAGAAAGTGATCAAAAAGGGATTAACCATCAGATAATGTGATGTATTTGTTTCATGCCATCGAATAATCAATGAGAGTAATAATAGTTTGGCCCCATTTGGCACAACCGATATTCGCACAGATTATCGCAATCAACAGCCCATTGATATCGGATTCTCACTAAAAAAGTTATTTTCAATGTAATCGAGTCCTAATTAACTAAATAAGAATTTCATCGCTTAACCAAATGTCTGCTAATTATTCATTCGCTAATAAGCAATTGATGCCTACGATTACAGTAACGGGATTTGGGATTCAAAACTAAAAAATTTCTGCGAATTAGATAATAATTAGAAATTCCTATTAAAACTAGTTTACCGAATATAAATATTCAGTAATTTCAAGTTCAACTCAAAATATTGATCGCAATTACACAGTGGTTGGATGGCTGTGCAGTGGTTCTGGTGGTCGGGTCGGGTCTACCTCTTTGTTAATAATTAGTGGACTGTGCAATAGAAGAGTTTGAAGTAATATTAAAAAGAAATGGCTTTTTAATAGTTTTGTTAACTCATTTCGAACAATAAATAATTAGAGGACAGAAGACCACAGATTGGATGCGAGGCTTGAGTGTTGCCATCTTTGCAATGTTATAAGGCAAAAACAATCCTGTACAAAATTAAATGCCTAAAAATGTTTTTTGAGACTAGTATAGAAAAGCATCAATTTCTTGTGTAAAAATGTAAATTATCTAAATATAAATTAGCAAATAAAAAAGATAAAACTAGGTAGAATAGCTGAAAGTCCAGGGCATCTGGTAACACTAGAGCTCAAGTATCATACAATGTATTAGAACAGAGAAGAGCGAAAAGAAAGAGATATAAGAATTTTAAAGAGAGGTAATTCTAAATTTATACTGTGATTAACTGCTGTGTAGTGCTGTAGTGTTGTGGCAAAGGCATAGAGTTTTGCCTAATTATCTGTGCGAGCAATACATAAACTCTCGAGAGGAGAATCTCTCGAGTTTTATGCTTTTGGACGATTGGAGAGAACGATAAGACAACGGAAAATAGCTCACGAAATGGTGAGCTCATGATTTGGATGCGATGCACATCACGACCACCGCAACCATTGCATCGGTGCTAACCATTGCGAACCACTATAAACCACTACAAACCACTGCAAACCATTGGCTAATAATTGCCAAACGCTTATAAATGCTTAGTTATAAACACTCATAACAGACTCTACTCTTATGTCATGGCTTTTGATTTATGTCAGACTATCAGACGAAAGATAAAGAGCTCTTCAGTAAAGAAGATTCGCATTGAGTTTAACTTAAAAATTTAAATCGGAATAAATTATTTTAAAAGTTAACACGAGTTTTATTTATAGAACAGAGTTTGCGAGCGAAGAGTGTCAGTGTAATTGTGTCAGACAATCGGATGAATCACTTGAATTGGATGACCAGTTTTGAACGGTTCTGAACGCTTGTAAACCCCAAATACCGGTATATATGCATAAATATATTTTTGCATCAATTATCGAATAGCAAACCGATGTCATGTCATTGATGTCAATCGACATCAATAGCAGTGAGCGTTGGGCTCGTCTCAGCCCTTCTCGGCTCCCGAACTACAGCCACTGCAAACTGTTCTCTATTTGTGCGCTATTTCGCTGGCAATCAGCTTAAGACCCAATAAAACTGTTTATTCATTGAATGCCAATCATATCAATCACTGAATGGTTGCCCGTTTGTCACGAGTGGCTCTAATCTGTATGCAAGTGAGTCGGTCTTTACCGAGAAGGAGGTGACACACTTCTGGCCCGCATCCGAGCCGTGAGCCGCTGAGGAATGAACGCAAACCCTAATCTAATAATTATAATAAGCATCAAAACATACCTTAATTTAATGCAATAACTGTTTTAATGTAATGACATTGTTGTGAAGCAAAGGAATGCCATTCGTGTCAGACCCGACCTAATGAGCCGTAAGCCAAACAAGACATACATTACTCGAATGCTAAATACGTTTAACTGAATCCAATTGAACAGCTATTTCACAATAATTTAGGATTAATTTTGGAATTATCAAACCTATTCAATCTTTTAAAGGCCTATTATTCTTCGATAAAATCTTAAGGATTAGTGATTTAGTTTCCAAATGATTGCATGTCTGATCGCTCAAATGGTTAACTGGAATAAAATGGTATGATTTAGACTTAAATATGTCTAAACATTGAATACACTGAAGTGACTGAACACTCAACAAATCATTGAATGAGAAAATTTGAGTTTTTCATTCACAATCTTGAAAGGATCGGATGAAATGATTGAGCGATTGTTCGTCAAAGTCTCGGAAAGAGGCAAATAATGGCAAACCGTCAGCAAAAACATTTGAAAAACTAGTTCTCATTTAATAAAATCTATTTTTGGCAAAATATATTACAAAAGAAGTCAACAATAAATTAGTCAAACTATTCATCTCTTCTTCATTTCTATGGCTCTCCTTTCTATCATATCGAGGTAGTCTTGAGTGGGTTCTTCCCACGGACGCGGGCCTCTGATGTTCTTCCAGTTATCGATATCAACTTTTTTGACCGTCTCATCAAACTCTTCTTCTAAAGTTTTGGTCGTCAATTTGAATCCGGCCTCTTCTAGCAACTCAGGAGTCACCTAAATGCATGCAATTATTACATTTAATTGCATAATTATTAACGAGAATTAAAAAAAACTAAATGACCACAATCACGCTTGAGTCAGTGATAGGAGAACGAGATTGTGAGCAAATGTCTTAATTGGATCCGATAATTGACTGATTGAGTAATTAGTGACTCAAGCGAGAGAAAGACTAATCCGACGCTAAACTTACGCCCAATTGTTTGTTGTGTCGACTGACTTCGTAGCGAACGCTCGCAAACTGTTTCAGTACGAAAGAGCCTCCGGTTATGAAGACCTGAAAGGTTAACCATAAAAGCTCATCAATATATTAATTGAATTTAATTAAGGGTTTAATATTAAATAAAAGTAAATTCAATTCGTAACCTCAATGCAGGCAACACCTGCTGCATTAGAATCAATGAGCGTTACTCAGCATTTGATAATTGTTCAAGGTGCATGCCTTTTTAATGAATTCAGCTCAAAAACAAGCTTCAACTGTCAAAATTTGAGAACACAATAAAACGGAGAAATAGCAAAACAATTAATTTTGGGATCAATTTGAATAAAAAATTATGAATTTAATTGCATATAATTTCGCTTAAAATGCTCATATAATATAAAGATGGAAATGAATATTTGTCTGTCTGTCAAACAATTAACAATCGAATTCAATTCCTACAGTTCTTTACACTAATTAATATTGCTTACATT
>JAQGCD010000153.1:0-13318 GCA_034698965.1 Zygoribatula sp. | reverse complement strand
GATTTTTAATTGTTATGAAAATTTTTATTAATTCTAACATGATAATTTATCAAACATTCGAAATATTACATTGTCATTTTTCGCAAAATAAATTTCTAGGTAATATTGTTTGTTTAAAAACAGTTCTGAGCGTAAACAACTAATATTTAAAGTCTAGATTTAATATTAATTATTTTATTTTTATCAATTCAATTACAGCTTTACCTACCTTGTTCATTTTTATTCTTGGCACAGGTAACATGAGTTGCGCCCTCTGTCTACTCCTGATCCCTCTGGTCGGCTGTCGAAGTGAATTAGCGATCGCATTGTTATTGATCGGAATGTATTTGGTTGTTGTGGGCATCAGTGGCGGTGAGTTCGCCATCGTTGCCGAATACGCGCCCAACTATTCGGGAACAGTGTTCGGTGTGTCCAACACTCTGGCCTCGACTACCGGCTTCATTGGACCGCAGTTCACCGGATTTCTATTGGACAGAGTGGTCAGTATTGTAATCAATATTCTAATGTCTCAATAAGTTTGTGGTCAACAGAAGGGTTCGGGTGTTCGTCACCAGTGGAACACCATTTGGCGCATAACAGCTGTGATCTATGCGATGGGCGGTGTCTTCTTCGTCCTCTTCACTACGGCTAAGCCACAGCAATGGGCACTCATTGACCAGAATGGTGAAGAAGACAAGATGAATGATGTTAGGGTCAAATTAGATGATAAGAATTAAATTGTTTAATACTTTAAATAACTTTATTTTATTTTTGTATGAATTAAAACTAATTTAATTGATGAAAATCTATTTCTCTAAAGCTTGATATAAAAACAGGTTCCAATGAAACAGAGCCACCCTTTGCACTCATCACTGATCTTAGACGTGATGAGTATAAGACACTCGCTTGCTTAGCACTGGGAGCGCCACAAAATTGGAACCTGTTTTTATATCAAGCTTTATATGTATCACCTTGCTCTTATCAGTAATCATGGTAATTCTTAAGTAATATTTGAACTGATAAACTCGATTTGACATTAGATAACTTGATAAACCACTTATAAAAGCCAAGTAATATGTGTTTCAAAATATCGTAATGCTAGTCATTCAAGTCAAATACTCAAAATGAGCACGCTAATATTGTTCTTGGCTTTGTTGATCAAACCTATTCTTAGCGCGAACCTCTGCGGTAACCATCAGTTCCAATGTCTTAACGGTCAGTGCACTGACAGCAGCAATGTATGTGACTTCAAGCCCGACTGCACAGACTGGTCTGACGAAGACAACTGTGGATGGTGTGACGTCGACAAAGGTACTAGAATGTGTGGATGGAACACCACTTCAGCATGTTACTATCGAGATAGGCCGACATACTGTCCCCCTTCATTCAAACGTGTTTGCGCCGAACGAATCGGAATTGTAGATCAATGTGCAAGATATGTTGAAATATATAATGGTTATTGTCTAGATTACACGCTCGTCAGTCCACCGCTGAAGAAGTTATCTAAGAATTGCAAGTTCCAATATTATTCGCTATCATACACGTCTTCTAGTGGTGGTTGTTATACAACTAACGAGGTGAAGGTGCAAGGTAAAACATATGAACTAAATGAAGCAGATACTATATCATTGGCTCTTGGATATAAGAAAGCTGGCCATCAAGTTCAATTAAATGGCTTTATGAAGGAGCCATGTATAAGCACAGACCATGATAGGCGTTATGCATCTAGAGCATTTTTCAATGTCACATTCCACGACTGCAACCCCAAACGAATTCCATTTGATTGCGATTTCAGCACAAGCTATAATTGCAAATGGTGGTTCAATAGTACCAGGTTCGATGGCAGGTACTCGTGGAGTAAGCATGGTTACATCTTCAACACCGAACAGAAAATTGCCGAGATTAGAAGTCCATTGATCGAGCCTAATAACCCAGAAGGTGGTTGTCTCTCATTTGCATACATGATAAATGGAACAAGGAACTCGTTACAAGTCACCCAGATCAACCTTGGTGCTCAAAACGAAACTGAAGTTACACTTTGGTCTAGCGAACAATCAACAGAAGATCAATGGCACCATGCACATATTTTCATAAATACCTCGATTGACATCGATGTTGGCTTTCTAGCAGCTAGCACAGATGGAGTAACTGCGATCACCAACATTACTTTAATCCACGGTCAATGTGAAGATCACATTGTGCCACCAACATCAACTCCAAGAACAACACCGATTGACCATGTTACAACAGACATGTTCAGTTTTTCATCATCAACAATAAGTGATATCGTAACCAACTTACCCCAAAGCGAAGTTGAGTGCATGTTCGAGACTGAAAAGGACCGAACTGACTTGTGTGGCTTCAAAATGGATAATGGAGCTTGTAACATTGGCCAGGTCGTCTCCAGGTGAAGAAAACAAACTAATCTAGTGTATTTCTATTACGATTTGCTTGATTATTAGGATTTTAGTTTCAAGGATATGATTTGGGGAGATATGAGTTTACAGAGGAATGGAGTTTCGGGGATATAAGAGTAATTCGTTTGCTCTAATCTGGCCACCCTATTTGTAGGGCTCATGGCTTCAATGGTCAAGGTCCATTATCTGATCATACCACTGGAACCAAGAATGGATGGTTTCTCGATTTCCAGCGTAGCCGAGATTGCACGCCCGAAATTTTCGAGAGTCGTTTGCTCCTGGATAATTTTCATGTTAACAATAGCCCGGTTTCAATTGGATTAGATTTTAAAAATTATTTTGAATGTTTATATTAAAAGTTTCTATAATAAAATATTTAAGCAAAGTTAAAAAAAATTGAGATCCGTTTTCCGGATGAATGAACACGTTGATTAGCAACCTTGGAAACTTGCAAACATGTTCATTGCTCATGGTTGAACTGAAAAGCACATGTCATCCTAGTCTTAATCAACTATCCAATTAGGAGTGCTTTCTCTCAGACCATTATAGTCTATAATTTATAGTAATCGGACCACAAAAATGGCCAACAAAGAAGTTCAATATCCCCGCGACAATTGGTTGTAAGTTGAACATGCTACTTCATTCGACCGATTATTAATAAGAATCTAGCAATTCTTATCCAGAAACACTTGACCTGAACAATGTACAGTTGCGATTTCCATCGTTCGAGCAAAAACAAATTGACGGGATCATTGTACAGGTCGATAATGCTGGAGACCAAGCACTTGCATCACCCGATGTCAACTTGACATTGTCAATGTTCGTTGGCATTGCTAAACCGATGCACGTGGCACACAATCTAGTGGTCCAACAAATGGCTAACATCACGATAAACCCGCGAATCATATTCATAAATCAGTCGGACATTGACCGCTTCGATGTGGCCATCAATCAACTGAAGGCTCAACTTTCGGCTCTGAACAATCGAGTGGACCGGATGTGTGACAAACAGTTGTCGATTGAAGACAAGAAGTTGGAAGTGGTTCCGGCACTTCACTGTCTGGAGACAATTGTTAATCTGTTCGATAATAGGGCCGACTTCTACATCAATAATCCATTGATAATGAGTCCACATCTTATTGCGGTAACCCAGGTATAGTTGACCATCAAGTTCTTTGCAGTGATAGATCAAAAAGGGCGTTATCCTATGCGTAAGCTTGAAGAACTAACGCCCTTTTTATTTTATCATTATTCAATAATGATTAATCCATTCTTATTGACCAATTTTCATCTTTTCATCTGTATAAGGTGTATGTAGAAGTGGCCAAACTGGTTCCCGAATTGATACCGTCCTACAAGAATACAATTAAAGCCAATATGGCTGCCCTGAAAAGTCTTCTTGGACAGTATAAAGACAATTGCATCGAAAGAAGATTAGAAAGGATTCATTTGGTCCAAAATGTCCAATATCTGGACTATGACATGATTAAAGATCACCTGATGAAGCAGAGTGCCAAGGTCACTTATGTCATGCACGGAAATCATAACGATGAAGGACTGGTTAATAGCATCTATCAATGGTTCACCGATAGACCAGTGCCTCAAAGACAAGATCTGACCCATACTGTGGCCAAAGCTAAAGTCATACAATACAAGAATAATATCCGAAGTGTTTATAAGGATTACTTCGACAATGTAATTGACAAGATTAATGTTTAATTTTTTGGATCAGCTGACAATAGATTATTAAACTTCCAAATTCATTAATAATTGACAATAATTGTTAATTATTAATAAATTCAAAAATAAAAATTCATTCACTGGAAAGTATAATAGCCTCTACTTGAGACTATTTCAGCGGTACTGCTCTCTACCAAGGAAGCCATTAAACCTTCCGGTGGATGATTCATCCACCGGATCAATAATTATTATTGATCACCTAATGTTGTATAATGTTAAGTAATCGTGCTAATTTTATTAACAACTTCTTCATCTAACGCCTCTTCAAAAACCGCCCACTCCTGAGGTTCGGCCGAACCGAACATTTCGTAGAAAATACCGCCGAATATGTAAACTCCGGCCGCAATATAATAAACAATATTCCATTGCTTTCGTACCGAACCGTCCTATCAAAGACCAGATTAGTCAAGCTATAAGAACAAACAAGGTAATGCACTCACTCCATGATCCAATAGAAAGCCTACAATCATCGGTCCAAGAAATCCGGTCGACGACGATATACTGTTAGTGATGCCGAACACAGTGCCGGACAATGCGGGCGCGTATTCGGGAACCACTGCATACTCGCCGCCAGTGATGAAGCCGTAGATAAACATTGCGGTCAGCAGTAGACCGACCGCCGCCCCACTGTTGCAGCCAATGCTCGGGATTATCAGCAGACAGACTGCGGGCCCGAACATCGCCGCACTCTGGAAGTTCTTACGATTCCTGGTCTGTGTTATCCATCCTCTGCTTTGAATCCATTTCGATAGATTGCTTGCTATGATTTCGCCGCAGCAGAGGGTGGCGTACATTAGCGAAGTGAACCAACTGTTCTTGGTTATGGCCATTCCGAAGACTGAGTCCAAGTACTGCGGCATATTCGTGCCCAACAGGTAGTAACTGAAGTTGCCGTTGAACTTGGCTATAATTGAAGCCCAGACCACTTTGGAGGTCAGTATCTTCTTCCATGGTATAGCAGTTATCTTCTTGTTCTTCGAGTTCGGATTGTTGGCCATGATGTATTTGAGCTCATTGTCACTGATTCTTCTATGTTCTTCGGGACTGTTGCTCACGAAGTATAAGAACAACACTAACCAAATGAGGTGAAGGAGTGAGAACAGGTAGAAGATGTTTGGCCACCCGTTCAAGAAGTCTATCTCGATTAGAGCAGCAGCTATTGGCATGGTGAATATGCCGCCTAAGTTGCCCAGGATCATAGTTCCACCCATAGCAAGGTTCTTCTCGTTTTCGGGAAACCATTTAGCGAACAGCGAGAAGAGAGATGGATAGACGAGACCGTGAAAGGCACCGATTGATAGTCTCATGAGAATGACCAGCGAGTAGTGAATGTCCGCGAATACCGGTATCAGTGCATTGCAAATGGCGGGACCGAACACACCCAGAGCTGTGAACCATTTGGCACCGAATTTATCGGCAAAAGAACCCAACACTTGAGTGAGTGAATAGCCGTAGAAGTATGAGCCGAGAACTATGCCCTGAATTGATTCGCTCCACACGTATGTGCCCTAAGAATAGGCAAATGTAACAAGGTTAATTTTAATCTTGTTCAAAAATTAAAATCCTCTTGCGTTCACTCATCTAACTAATTAATAATTTCAGCAAATAAACTTTAAACATTAATAATTGAGCAAGATACAGTTTCTAATTTTTTTTAATTCATGGTGAAAAATAGAAAAATAAAATATGAACTTGCCGAAAAAGTGTTAGTCATTAGTGTTTGTGGTTTTTCACTGCATAGCATCTAATTAATCTCGATCAATTAAGGAAGTTTTGATTACTTCACTAATTTGTAATGCATTCCAGAAAAAGTGAGAGACACTGCAGTTGGGGAGGGATTCGGAGAGTCGTTGCTATTCAATGGGAGAGGGTTTGTGAAAGTACAGAGTGAGTAAAGCGATGCACAAAAAACTAATTAATACATTAGAGACCGAAAGCAAATAATACATAATTTATGAAAAACATAGCGACTGAGGGAATGACAGTCAGAGACAAACAGATAAATGGCTCGAATGCTGAGGACAGACACCGACTGCCGGTTCCCCCCTTTGGTCCCCCCATTGAAGCCCTATCGCAGTCCAACAAACACTACAACAGAGCCCAAACACTGATACACTAATTATTTCGACAATTTTTTTTGTTTCACTGCATTCCAATCAATAATAACATAACAGATAGTGAGAGACAAAAACTGAATATTCATTTCGGAGTCGGAGTGAGAGACCAGTAATAAACAAAATTAGATTTTAGGGCTTTAAGTATCGATCGATTGTGTGCGATGTGGAAAGTTACCGGTAATTTACGGTAATTTTCGGTAATTTATTAAGCATAATTGGTACTTTACGTTGAAATAATTACATTCCTACTCTTCGTCTACAATTTTTATTCTCCGATGGTCCCACTTCATTTGGCACTGGCACTTGATTCTGCTCATAGCTCATTTTGTTAGCTTGATATTTGTATATCTTGATTTATGTCACAATTTTTATCAAAGAATTTCAAACAAATTCGTGTTTATAGTAAACTTTGTGATAATTACCTCATATCAACTAAATCAACAGATTTACCTTTAATCTACATTCAATTCCGAATTTAAATTGTTAAATACTATCTGCTAATTGTGAAGAATGTACCAATATCAAATGATTGGATTGTTTGTGATATGTCTTGCAATTGCATTCGTGGCAGCGGATCCACCTAACAAGGAACTATTTGAAAAGCATCGCGAGCATTTCAAATGGATATTTTGCGGTATTGTCCAATAATAATTCAAAATTTTATTCCAAATAAAACTAGCATAATAAATTCTAAAATGCACAATTTTATTTCAGTTGATTGCAAAGACGATGAAACGAAGAGAGATTTGAAAGTAATCAAAGAATGTTTGGTCAAAGTCGACCCATCCTTCACTGATTTGCCCCCAAAGGGTTCTACTGAAAGGTGTATTTCGCTGGTAATATATTACGCAATCAGAAATGATCCGATCAGAGCTCAGAAGACTATTAAATGCCTGAAATTCAAAGATTTCGATTCGAGTAAATGTTAAATTCAGTTTTCATCTTGGAATGAAACTTAACATGACATAGAATGGCTTTTATAGCTCTTTATTAAGTTTAAATAAAAATTAATTATTGGTTTGTTTCAATTCTATCGGTGACCAAAACGACAATCGAGTCTGTATTGAGATTTTCTCAGTATAGCAAAACTTTGCTTCTCTTATGCTTATAGTAATTGTCGTTTTGATCGCCACTCATGGGATTATTCAAGATAAGTTTCAAGTTTAAAAATAAAAAGTATCTTGCCTTAATTTCCCTTTGGCTTTTATCATACTTTTAAGATTACCTAGGACACTTTATTCGATGACTAGATAGGTGCATGTTAACGGTGGTCACCTTAGTCATTGAGATCAAAACGAGTCATTTGAATAAAACATTGGTTTAAAGTGATTGCGAGCCAAAGATGTGTTTCCCTTCGAGGCCTTCGAGTGTTTCACAAAAATTATTCTCTTATTTAATATTCAAATAAAGTCGAATCGTTGTGCACTGTATTTGTCTGAACATAAGAATCCGAAGTAATCTATTAAATCTAGTTATGAAACTCCAAACGAGTCGTGCGTTTAGCCATTGAATGCATAATAAAAGAATATTTTCTACAAAATTCTATTTCATTTGATAAGTTGTTCTCCTCTTTTGGTTGCTTATACTCATCTAAAATAACACACTTTTCATTAGAGGTTCTCGATTTCATTCGGAGTGCCTTCGAGTGCCAGATATTGAGCCTCTTTTGGGAGCATCTGATGCGAGAAAAAGTTAGGCAACGAATGACAATAAGAGCAACGGTTTATCCGAAGCACTCCGTCTAATGGGAGGATCGGTTCGCTTCGGATATCAAATATTAAAATACATATAAAAACTCTGTGAGAGTAGTGATCAAAATGTCAAATCGAGTTTTGATTCAAGGATTGTGCGATACCAGTCATCAGTTTCGCGATCCGAGAGCCGACTGACAAATAGTGAATACGAAAACGAGTTCAGCAGTACTTCAGCACAAAGAGTGATAATATCGGTTAGAGTTTGTGCCACTGTTTGCCACTCCAGGCCTCTCACCAGCTCTCAGACTATTCTCTGACTATACGAAGGCTTTTGTTTTGAATTACACTTCGACTCCACTCAGAAAATCGTTTCGACACTAATGACTCGCGACTTGTCCTCCATTTGCTCCTATTTGGAGCCCAAAATTGCATTACATTTATCCAAATCTGATGTTTGCGATCGGAGACCATTGGCCAACAACGCTATCATTGGATAATCCCATTATTGGGCGAATGGAATGAAAGAATTAGATTTGAGTTCGAGTTTCGGGAACCGAACACTAATAGAGCACTAGTATTGTCGACTTGCATGACATCACTACCCATATAATGAATTGAGTAATGAAATATTAATGAATTTCAAAACTAATGACACATAGGGTCGGAAAAAAGCTAATGCTTTCCTATGTTTGACCGAAATTAATGGAAAAGTCATACTTTAATAACGATATGGCAATCAATTGTTTTCGCGTTATATCACTGAATAACTTATGTGTGCTTACAGTCAGACAATAGTTAGGCATAACTAACATGTCATGTCATACCTAACATGGGAACAGTCGGCCACTCACAGCCCGAACAGTTAGCCGAACGCAACGCTTTGTCACTGACACACGCCGTTCCACACCCAACACACACACTCTGGCACACTCTGGCCGCGTGTGCTCGTCATATGCTGTCCTCATTGCACAGAACAGATTAGTCGCGCGACTGTCGACCAGTGCTATCAAAACACATATTCAGACCATTTATTATTGAATGTTGAAGTCATTAAAAATATTTGTCTTTTTTCTGGTTCACCCTTTAATTGCTTGGACCAGTGCTATGGTGTGCACTGATGGTGGCCAAGACCTGTGCTCTTTGGGCACTGTAATGCATGCAAATAGATATGACATTTAATGGTTTGTCCGAACAAACGATTTGCAATCAAATCAGTCGTCCATTTGTTTTCGTATTCGCCTATCATTAGCGGCGCTTTGGATAACGCCTTAAAATGACAATTAAGCCATTCGTTAATTGTGTTTCAGCCGACAAGACATTCGCCACCAAATTAATGATTGCCAATCGTGTTGTCGGCCCTCTTCTCCACTGTTAACCATTTATTTAACTTGATTTCCCTCTTGTAATGGCACCGATCGATCCGATAGCAATGGGTTTTGTGCGCTTAGATAGGGTGACCAGACGTCTGATCATAATTGGATTAAACTATTACTTTAATGAGCATGGTTCTTTTTAGTGCCAGGTTTTTCACGTGATATACGATCCAAAAAATAGAGTGAATTGTTGTTATTTTTTTGTTTAGCCTTGACACTCCTATATCCAAAAATAAAGAGCATTTTGTGCCCAAAAATGGATGCATTAATCAGTGTTTGAGACCACCAGTGCTTTTCAATGCCAGCGCTGGCATCGGAGCCGTGAGTGGCCGTCAGTGCCGTCAGTCCTGTCTGTTGGCCTCGCAGTGGGCCCTCTGTTCGCAACCATTCTCTCCACTATTCTCTCTGTGCTCTGAACTGTCAGCCAATCAGTCATACGTCGGCTTTAAAAGTGGTATTAATTTTGATAAACCGTTGCCATCGATTAATAGCTGTTCGCCCGATAACAACAACTCATTTGACTTCGGACTGTCAGTGCTTTTCATATCCTAATAAAGAAACATTAAATACAAGAGAATGGATGAACGCTAACGAAGGGATGGGATGATAGAGAGGATCGTTGCCTAACATGTATTGACGCCCACTTGACAGCAGTCAGACAGCGATGTGTTGGGCACAGCATAGGCGAGCACAGGCAGAGAGCACTGGTGAGGCACTGGTGAGCAAAGCAATGATTGATGGCCTGTCATTAGGTCTCGGGCTATGCATTAGATCCGGTGCTGCCATCGAATTAATAACACAATCCTTCAGTTTATTATTTAAAGCAGTTTTGCGCTCGACTTTCGTATATTAGTTATGGAAACGAAACACAACATTGAATTAGAGGCCAAACGTTTGGGCCATTAGTAGGCAAACAAGTGCTCAGACATCGATGAGAATAATGATCGAACGCTTTCTGATAAATGAATCTCAATCTCAATGCTTTTGAGTGAATCTCATCTGAAAAACTAGTCATCAGTCTTAGTGAACAACTGAGTTATGGCCGACCCCTCAGTCAGTCGGTCGGAGTCTCTCTCTGGCCATCGATTCTGTCAGTGAAGCCGAAGCGCACGCGAAGAATGCATTAAAAATTACTTCACTCGTCATCTGATAAATCGTTTGCTATCATCAAACAAATTAATCTTAAAATTAACTGTTTTTTCGACTCTCGATCTGAGTCTTCTCAAACTAGGGTTGGCATTGACACAAAGAGTTGACATGTCATGTTAGTTGATACGGGAAAATTAAATTAAATTTGAAGAAATTTTACTTATTTTTGTAACAAATTATCTCTAAAAGGGTTCAATTGTTTAATTAATGTTTTTCCTTTAATTAGCTTCCAATTAATACTAAATGCAATAGTTTAAATAAGTTATGGTAATATTGATATGAGTATTTCATTATCGTTTATTCAAGTCTGACATGGCATCATGTCAACTGGAAAAGTCGTGTCTTTTGTCAACCTTAATATTAAATAATAAGTCTCGGCTTATGGTCCCAAAGCTCGCCAACACTTAATTACTTTTAACATCATTGCTATGATTGGAATCGCAATCACGAGACTCTAATTCGAACTCAAACGACAATTCAATAGAAACTGAATCATCGATTACTCGAACATGAGAAGCAAAATACAATGTAAAAACAATTTCATAACTGAAAATGCCATGAATTCCTTAATTGCAATAATTTTTCTTCACAACAATGAGAAGTGAAATATGAGAGCTTAGGCTTACTATTCAGCGGAAACTAATCCAAACGGAATGCAAATTCAAGTGACGAC
This sequence comes from Zygoribatula sp., assembly GCA_034698965.1. Lineage (NCBI taxonomy): Eukaryota > Metazoa > Arthropoda > Arachnida > Sarcoptiformes > Oribatulidae > Zygoribatula > Zygoribatula sp. The sequence continues at coordinate 2,176 of JAQGCD010000153.1, read as the reverse complement.
AGTTGTAATTAAGAGCTTTGAAGTGGGTCTCAATTATTTATGCGACAGAATAATTGCATTCATCGCAAACACAATCGTCGATAATCTTATTTAATAAAGTTTGCGTCACTCACGACAACTGATCGCTAATTGTGTGAAACTGTGAGACATATATCGCTCGATAAATCAATTTGGTTCGATCAGATCAAATTCTATTATGTGACAAGCTCAATTAGTGTGGTCTTACAAATATAGATTTTCATTTGGTTAATGCACTTTTTAATAAATAATCATCAAATACTAAAATGTTAACTGCAATCCAGAGCATTGACACAAAGAAGGAAAGTCTTACTTACAATTGACTGCATTGTCAGTGCAAACGATGTCGACGTCCAACCAGTTATCACTTCATTTACGAATTGAAGACAGAAATGTTAAGCGATTCAGACCATCAATGGATTGTACGATCAATTAGAACCAGTGATAAACAAAATTCGCAAAATTGTTGGCATATTCGCAAACTTTTAATTAATATATTTAGTTAAGAAGTTGAGAAAGATTTAAAGCAGAGTCCGAGTAAACAGAGAATCGTTGAGAATCGATAGGATGTGCAGCGACTGACTGCCAGAACGCCTTCAGTGCAATGAGAGCTATCACTGCAAGACTGCAAGAGTAGCCGATTCTGTGTGAGACTGTGAGACACTGTTAGACACTGTGAGCCTATTCGGTAGTCTATTCACAACTCCTGTAGACATCTCACGATTGTAAGCCTGACTCCAGACTCGAGTCAAGAATAACAAGAATTGTGAAATGGATTGAAGACACGATTTATTGATATTAATGCCATATTTGTCAGAATCGGTGCCCAAAAGTCTATTTCATTTCATGCGCTAAAAAATCCTTTTTCTTCATATCGTCATTGAATGAAATGCAAGTAAATTCTTAGACTTGAGACTAAAACAAGTCTTATATCGCAATTGTGTGTCGACTTGTCATCCATTCAAAGCTCTATTGATTCCGATTTAATGATCTCAAATGAGTTCACTTATTGATGTTTGTGAGGCCAATGCAGACAAACACAGTAGTGATAGTCACCTATCAAAGACATTGGAGAGACATTGACCGCATCGGTCACATCATTAAGCTTCAGTGTAATCAATGGCATCGCTGGCACACAATCTATCACTCGATCGCAAACAAATCCAATGCCTTAAACATTAATTTCAATTTTATTTTTCTATTGTTGTCTGTGTTAACCATTTTTTGTCTCGTTTTACGAGTCTCTGACTTTATGACCAATAAAGCAAATTATGACAAATATATTCAATGTTTATGCCATTGGTTTGTCTTATGTATAGAAAGATATTACTTCTATAATGCATAAGAATTTCATATTTTTCCACAAATTTATTATCAGAATTCTGTTTATTCATCGAATCGCTGGCAAAGAATCGCAAATCCAATCGTTTGTGTATTGCACTCGAAATATACAGAATGTAGAGAAAAGGAATTTCAATTTGGAAACCACTTAACTCGACACTAGTTGTGAGATCCGAATGAAATATTAGGAAAGGCTCACAGTTTTGCTGAGCTTTCGTTTCGGATCTAATTTATCAAATAAATTAGTTTTGGTTTTGTTTGGTTTGCTCTCAAACACCAATTAGTTTGCAATCGCCAAACAAATTATTCTGAATAAAAAGGCATTTTATTTAAATCATTAATTTTACATTTACTCGGATAACTCGATAATATAGATTAAATTAGATGAAACCGTATAAAAAGAATTCGCTAATTAATTAATACCGCGTTCGGCAATCACTTCAATGGTGAGACATATTATTTGAGAGCCTTTGCAATCAATTTAAGTGAATTTGGTTTCGAGTCGTTCGCTGAGAAATCAAATTAAGTTTTATTCGCTTTCTTTTCGTCTTTTATTTTCTTCATTTGTATGGATTTTTGTTTCGCTTTATCCACCAGTTCTGTGAGTCTTCCCTCCTGTGCTAACGTCTTCAGTATTTCCATAATTAGCGGCAAATAGTTGTGTTTTCTTCGGATGTTTTCGATCTTAAATTTAAAATTAATGTCAATTACTATATTTTATGACTTCACATTGCATGCAATTCTATCTGTTACTTATTAATAGAGCAAGTGCTACTAGATTAATTTCAATAAAATTAATTATTCTCTGTGTCTAGCT
>JAQGCD010000152.1:0-13341 GCA_034698965.1 Zygoribatula sp. | reverse complement strand
CATTCGCAAGTTTTATGACATTTGGTCTGTTGTAAAGACATCCGAACTGAACCGTCGATCGCTATAAAAGAGAAACGTTTTTCGTTTATTGAATCTAACGATTGCTTTAATTGTCTTCAATTGTGTGCAATAGAAAGGCATTGATTCGATAGATCTCATGATTCTTACAGAAATTCTTTGATGAAAGTCTTCGCTTTTCATGAAGTCTTCCATTGAGAGCCAATTCAAAGCATTTCGACAATTCTTCGCTTTGATTTGTGAGCAATACATGGAGACCAGCGCCTGAAGAATAGACAGAAGGCGTTCTAATTATGTTATATCCAGTAAAAGAATTTAGCAGAAAATTCCCTACAAGATTGATCTTCTTGTTTTGCCATAATTAAATATTTATCGCAAAATCTGATACTAATCTAAAATACAATTATACAATACCTCGTCCACAACTAGATCCGCCTTCGAAGCAGAACTTGCCGTCAACCACACCGAACCGTCTCAAGTCTTTGATTGGCCAGAAGTTCAATAGACGGGGAGGAATACCCGACACTAACGAGAACTGATGGTCTTGCAGATGAAGTCTTGCCGGACCACAACTCAATTTACTTTTGGATGGAATACTTGTGATTTGGACCAAAAAGTTTTGTTCTGATATGTAAATAATTAAACGATTAGATTGAATATCGTGCAAATTGGTGTCACAACTAATTCCAACAGATCAAACAAATAGGTCTACCTTGACACAGATGTGCCTTTATCTTGACTTGCCACTGGATCAGCAGTTCCCGTGTGTCGAATGCCAGCAGCACAACCAGCTCTTTGCAAATAATGGCGATCGTATTGCTTTCTTTCTCCAGAGTGAATCCGGTCTCCATCGCCAGGAAGCCATCCAATGAGAGGGACGACTTGGTGGCCGCACTCTTGCACCGGTCTTTGCTGTCCCGATATATTTGCAGATGCAAACAGTCTGCGACAAAGACCCACATTAATTGATTTATGAGATCTGGTTTCACATCTACTGACATAATCTAATGGTCTGTTTCGTGCGAAAAGTCTTTCTCTGACCATATCTTTGACAATGAATTCAATTTAATAGAATTGATTTATGGCCAGAATTGCATATCAAAAGTGTTATCGCAAATGCAAAACAGGAAGTGTTGAATATGTGCCCACATTTATACAATTAAATTATTAATGCATTTAACAAATCAGTGACAAAGTTAACGACGAATGGCATTCGCAAAGAATTAAAGACATTTATATCTTATATGACGAGTGAGTTCGTTGAGGCGAACATCGCTGAGAATTCGCTGTAATTTCATTGACAATATCACATTTAATGAAAGCATTAATTAATTATGATTATAATAGGATCGCATGTAATTGCAATCTCAAAGATCTTCTGCTGATTGTGTGCTCAAATGAGTTCGTACTGACTTCAGATATTAAATATAGAAATCGTTTCATCACATGTTCAGACAATACATTGACTCCGACTCGAATCAATCAAAACGAGTGACACTTTAAATATTACATAATTCTATTGACAGTCGCACAAAATCCAGTGAACATCAATCTAGAGTTCAAAAGAATCGCTTCAATGGTTTATTCATTAAATTAGATTTAAATTAGTCACTAATCGCGAATGTAGTCGCAAGTGATAGCAATAATGCCAATCATAATAAGCGAGCGTTGATCACATAATAGAATTAATCAAGATTACTTTCGAAGTTCCGTCACTTTCCCCATACGATGACTCACCCAAACCCAGTGATGATCGGCGAACACAAAAAGTGTTAATCCAAATCCAATTAAGCTAGGCTCAAATTAATCGTTGACCCGTATGTGTGCAAAGCTGATGGCATTAAAAATGAACGAGAATGTTCTGTTCTGAGACTGGGATGCAATCGATCCGGCAAACACTGAGGCCACCAATTTCTCACTCTAGTCAATCAGATTCCTTCGGCTTATCGTTCGCCGACACCTTTCATACAATGCCTAACACTCTGTCTATCATTCTCTCAATTCATAGACCAAAGTAAGTGAACTTTTCATCTGAAAAGTCATCAAATAATCCGATTGTAATAAAAATAGAGTACTTGTGAACTCAGTATTGAACCTCATCTGTAAAGATCCGACAAATGTTTTCATTCGTCGCTTCAATTAATTAAAACAAGTTCCTACATGTAAGTTCATTGACAACGGAATAAAATGCAATTATGTTTTTTTTTGTTCAGCTACACGTTTATGTGGTATTGAATCTAAGTTTCAAGGCAAAAAACAAATAGATCCAACTAGGGTTTCCAAAGGTTGAGGATTCAACATTTCCGGACTCTAGTTAAGATTTGGAGATTTCAAGCCTATCAAATTATTAAGTAAGAATAATTCATCAATTTGAGACTGTCTAGGAAAATCAAGTTAACTGATCTCATTGGAGCCTGTTTGTCATGAAAGAATAGGTTATTCCTAGCCTTAGCATGTAACACTCCAAGTGTAACACTCGAATGCATTAAATTGATGATCATGACTACGATGGGTCACATTAGCCCAATAAAGCTATAAAGCAATAAACTTACTACTATATGTGAGGCATTCTGTTTAATCATTCAAATTTCATATTAAGTAAACGACAATAATGCAAGAATTAAATGATTCACTCGAAGCCCATTCGGCTTATTTGTCATCATTTCCTATAACAATATTAGGAATCGGGCACTCAATGCAAAACACAACTTAAGCACAAATCTCTTATTTTTTGTATTTATAGCCCGAAGCCATCATTAGTGGCATAAGAATCGAGGATTCAGTTCTGAGCTCACATAGGATTAGAGATTTGCATCAATTTCTGGCCTTAAATAAAAGCAAAACTCATTGCATTGGATTCGGAATCATTCGGACACATCTGGCATTAGTTCACATTACAAATGAGTGCTATGGGAGCGACCCATACACCCGACAGACCTTGCAGACCCTACAGGGCCTCGCATGCAAAGGCAAACGCCGGCATTAGGCCGATAGGCATTGGGGGCAGAGCTCGCCATTAGAATAGTGTGCACTCATGGCTGTGCTCTTTGTTTAATCGATGGCTCAACACTACTGTGCTCTGTGTCTGTGCTCACGATTTGCATCACATTTCGATAATTCAGGTGAAAGAGCGCAGACCTCACAGCCTGAGCCCACACTCAGACACGATTGTGAATCGAAAAAATTGAACTAACATTAGATGAAAGACCATCCAACCATGACTTAGACTCTATTTGCTCCCCTTTTGATCCCTAAAATACTACAAATTGAGTCTAATATGCACTGAGATGTGAATCAACTCAAAGAAGTGCCGCACCGATCACTAAAATTCAAATTATCTTATTTGGTATTAGTTTTTTCAGCTGACATGAGGTCAGGCGAACACTTTAGAGTATGGATCTCGGCTTCTAATTCAGGCACTTATTGTAATATGTACAATTTTTTATTTGATGAGATATCACAAAAGTTATTTCAAATTCGTAATCAGCAGGGCTGACCAATGAAGGGGGGGGGGTTAGCCCAAAACTAATCTTGAGTTCTTGAGGTCCCGTCGGTTCTCTTTTTGGCCATCGGTTGTCTTTCTTTCGGTCAAATAATTATTTAAGAAATTCAATTTGAACAAAACAAAGCACTATAACAATGACTGCTGATTCAGCAAGATCGTCTGTTCGAGTTGACTTGACTTGACTTGCTAATATAAATAGCTTGTGCTGCTCTCTATGTGCCATTACAAACCTCAGACATGCTTATAGATAGTCGTTCACGGGATGTAAAATCTACATGCTTCATAAGAAGTCTAATCCACAAGTCTCCCTACTGTCTCGCAGCCCAGGTTTTGTATCGCTCGTGTTTCACAGGCGACCCCTGGCCTCCCCCATAGGGTCTGTGCCCAGGGCTGAGGTTTAGGCTTAGGTGAGGCCCTCGAGAAATAAAGAAAATCCTTTTTTCTATTATTAATGTTCATCTCTTTTATTGCTTTTTGAGGTTCCCTTTGAAAGGAGTGCTGCCTTTGGCAGAACCAGTGCTTTGGCAAAGCCATGCAAAAAATAAAAGTGTATTATGAGCTGATCCAGTGAACAGTCTCAAGACTGTGGACAGCATGGAGTGGCCAAAGTGGTGAGAGCTCTCTGGGCTCACAGTGCCATTCAGATGGACCTATTGGAACAACAGGACCTACTGGACCTATGCTGATCCAGCATAGCCTTGAGAGCTGACTTCTATTGCTTTCGTGCGGTTCGCTCCCAAAAACAGATTTAAAGTTCAATAAAGTTTTTATCTTTTTCTCCTATGCTTTACTAATAGGCTTTAAATCGGTTCCAACTTTTGAATAACTTTTCTCTTTATTATGTATTTGAGGCAATAATATAATGTGTGATGTGTTTTATTTTTGTTCGTTTTGCTGCTCTTCTCATGTCTGTTAATGTAATTAAGCTCAGATTGAAAAGTGAGACAAATTGCAGTCAAAGCCTATACTGTTTGGCACTTTGCAAGTGAAATACGATCCGATTCGCGGCCTCACCAACGGTTCCATCAGCACAGGAGCTCTTTGGCTCATCTGCACAGATATCACAGATCCAGATGAGAGCCAAAGACCTAACGTTTACTACAGCTCAATGTCTTATCTCACTCTTCGCTTATATATCATTCGACAATATTATTTGTTTTTCGAGTGTTTGCACAGATATTGCACTCGAGGTCTGAATCGACAACTTATGCAAGAAATCCGTTGAAACATGCATTTGATTTGCAGTTACGCTCTGAGCCTTAAATATTAAGATATAATTCGTCAATAAATAGCTCGAAAGCAAATTCAAAGCTAAATCAAAAAGAAATTGAGCCCAAACTGTCATTTGAAGGACAGGTCTGTGTCAACCTTTGTCAGGTCGTGCGTCAACTTCTGTGAAGATTGCATGCAATCGACTCAAGAAGTATATAGATATTGAGTCTGAGAGCGATATTTGGTCGGAGGCCTTAATTCACAGACAGGTAGTAAAAGCCCAGTGACTGCAGCCATGGCTTTGATAGGTTGGATAGAATCGGTCAGTGTTTGGAGCCGTTCATTAAGTCGAGGGACAGATAAGAAGTACATACCGGGCGCCGACTATGAGCTGGTAGTTGTGCACATCAAATAGTAATTGCTGATAGAATTGGACGCTTGGATGCGAATATCGTTCGACAGCTAAATAATATTTGCAAACATTGCAAAAAATAGAATTAAAAGTTTGCAAAACATTTGCAAAATTAAAGTCAACTTACAATTGGAAGTGAAGGCAGAGGTGAGACTTAGGCAAACGATGAAGACATAGGAGGCTATGGACTGGACTCTGGCTTTGGTTTTCATGTTAGAGGTCGGGCGCCAAACGGTTCCAAAAGTCGATAACAACGGCAAAAGTGTTCACTTAATTAATTTCATTGCGATTCCAATTAAATGTGGCATTAATTTCACAAAAAGCTGGAATTCACTAATTCACTGATTTAGTACGGATTGGGTGGGGATTACATAAACGAGCGCTCAATGCAAGTCAATAGGAGTCACTTTAAACCCATTATTTTTTGCTCATTTTAATCACCAAAACTGTGAATCAAATTACAATTAATCGGATGCACGGCTCGAGTCAGTGGCCGTTCAGCTTCGGAGTCGATGTGTGACCACCGAAATGACAATCGAACCGAGTTTACAACGGTTCCAAAGCGGACAACAATGGCAAAGTGGAACTGATATTTACATCTGGACAGCAGATTGGCTCCAAGTTTAGGCACAGTTTTGCACTTTTCTTTGCTTGAGCTCAGATAACGAGAGAACGAGCCAAACGCTCAGTAACTTTAGTTCAAGTCTTAGCAAAACGAGTCTCAGCTCTGACTCCAAACCTACTGCCAACTGAACCGATCGCAACTGAAGGCAAGTGAAGGCAACGCCAGGCCAACAGTCGAACAGCACTTGTTCCTCAACTTTGAGGCCTGTGCTCCCTCTCAGGTCTGGTCGCTCGCTATCAGGCATTAGTTACAGTAAGCCTGTGCTCAGTGAGCCCAGAGCCAGAGCCAGTGCCAGCGCTCAGTCCAACGTATGCCATAACAACTTCTTTGGCAGACTTTGTCCCCTCTGTTACTCAAACAACACTTCAGTCGATCTTCAGATTACAGGCAGAGCCAGGGCTCGACTCAGCACCAGTTGGACGGCCTGTCGATCGTTGCTTTCGTTACTCCAACAGCTCTTATCTGTCTGTGAGCTTCAACTAAAGCACTATTGAAGACTGTTCTGCTTGTTATAAGTTCTAATAGAGTTCTTTAATAAATTAGATTCTGGTAGTTGTCTGATGTCGTGCGGAACACAGATTCCAATAATATTTAGTTTTTGATAACTTGTGATCAATAATGAATTATTGTTTACTGAAATTTGATTTTAAGGCTTTTTAGATTGCATTCAGTGCCTTCAGATCTGTTGGAACTGTTCAACAGTGTTGAAGGCATTCACCATTAATGACACAATTATTTAGCACTTAAAAGGGATGAGCGCTCATTAAAACCTATTATGAGGAGACACTCCTCCGCCCGACTCTTGTCTTTCTCTTCCCTCTAATGCACTGATTTGGCGCTCAATTGTGTCCTCAATAGACCCCAATAGCTATTCTTAGGCATGCATTGGGCTCTTTGGTCCGGTTCTGGGTCTCAAAGTTCCGTTTGGAAAGTTAGCCTCAAATTGGAAGAAACTTTTTATGATGAGCTCCGACTCGAGCCTGAGTCGGACAGTCGGAGTGGTAGGAGAGTTGAGGGCAGTTGAGGGCACAGTGCGTCCCCATTCGGTCCCCATATGGGCTGACTAAGTGAGAATCCTATTAACCGCTTTGCGCGATGTCATTGGAGGGCTGAGCACAGGTTGTTTAGGTTGTTCCCCATTGAATGCCATTGTGATGAGACATTGAGACAGACTCTCAGTATTGCAGTATTGCTTCCAATGAGAGTAAAGCCGTTTCACCGATAATAAAAAACGTGAGCACAGGTTATGTCCCTTTCATGCAAACACAGGTGAGTGTCAATAGAGGTGTCGATGTCAGTGCAGGTGCGACACTGTCACACAACCCAAGAGCCCGAAGAGCACAAACCGTGATAACCATTACAATAAACAAATGTATTCTTGGAATCAATCCATCAAATGTATACCTGATTAGTGTCTCGCAAGCAATAGATCTATAGATTTATAGCAGTTATGCATTTCACAGATAATTCACTTCTAAATTCAAGTCAAACACAACTCTATTATCGAGTTATAGGGCTTTACGTCAGTGATTAGATATTAGACAAGTTTAGTGCGAATCCATTTGGCCATTAAATTATGCTCAAGAGATGGATCAATTGGCAGGACTGACAGAACATGGTGCAAACAATTGTCTGATAAATGTCTGATAAGACAAATTGCAATATGATAAGTGGCAAGGTGACACTGTCATGCGGTGCAAGGGAAGGGCAGGGGAGGACAGACCACAGCCCCTGCACTGCCTCTGCCCTCTCTCAACGCTCATGTAGTTTATGGCTCATCCATAGCGATAGTGTCAGACCAGTGAAGAGCGATCGCTGAAGAACTGTTTGTTTCCCTGTTTGTGATTAATTAATTGATTGTTGTTTTGTCTCGAATTCAATCGATATATGCATTAATTTATACGTATTTTAGTCTAATTATAGTTTAATTGAATTCGAGTCCAATAATTGTTTTTTTTTCAATTGTTTTTAGTCTTAATTGCAATCAATCGACTAATAATTAACCGAACATTACTTTTAATGGTATAATCGGCTGAAGATTGTAATTGATTTGAATATATGGTTGAACGCAATGCAGAGATTATGACCGAATACAAGCTGGTCGTTGTCGGCGGTCAGTACTCCCGTCACCTGTTTTTGACCATTTCATTGACCACTAACCTGTATTTCGCCCACAGCGGGAGGCGTTGGCAAAAGTGCCTTAACTATTCAACTCATTCAGAACCAGTAATCCCTGACCACTCTCTATGACCAATGTTAGCAAAACTCATTCATTTATCTCATCGACAGTTTCGTTGACGAATACGATCCCACTATAGAGGACTCGTATCGCAAACAAGTGGTCATCGATGGCGAGACTTGTCTGCTCGACATCCTGGACACCGCTGGTCAAGAAGAATACAGGTATTCACTGACACAAACATTGCTGTTAGACAATCCTTTGCTAATCCATTTGTCCAATTCATTAGTGCAATGCGAGACCAATATATGAGAACTGGAGAAGGATTTCTTCTGGTGTTTGCTGTTAATAATGCAAAATCCTTTGAAGACATCTCTATGTATAGGGAACAGGTATGATAAGATTCACTCACTTGCAATGTTTGTGCTTTCGGTTAGCTATCAGTCAAAGTCTTCGAACTGAATGCTTGAGTAGGGAAAGCGTAACCGATAAACCGAGACATTGCCACTGAGGTTGTGCTCGAACATCAGTTCCGCGCCAGCGAAGAGTATCAGTTGCGAAAGGGTTGTCGCTCTCAATATATTTCACAAACACTTGAATGGCTTTGTATTTTTGAAATACAATTCACTTTCAATTTAATTTTTTGCCCATCATTTCCAATCGCTTTTCAATTGTGCGAATCGCGATTGACAGCAAGTGTTTGATTGCTTGAATGATCAGTCAATGAAAGCCAATTACAATTAAGTGTTTATCCGTTTAGATAAAGCGCGTGAAAGACGCGGACGACGTGCCAATGGTGTTGGTCGGCAATAAGTGTGATTTGCCGACCCGTTCGGTCGACATGCGTGCCGCCACCGAAGTGGCCAAGAACTACGGCATCCCTTTCGTCGAGACCTCAGCCAAAACCCGAATGGGAGTCGACGACGCTTTCTATACTTTAGTCAGAGAAATACGCAAAGATAGGGACCGAAAAGGAAGGGACAAGAAGAAGCACAAGAAGGAGGGCCGTAAACGCAAGAAGTGCACTATTGTATAATGGCTTTAGTTATCCGATTTATCTTAAAGTAATGATTACTCACTCATTATTGTTGTCACTCTTCTGTTGACCAATTAATTCGATCGATTCGACTGATTCTCGCCATAAGTTTATTGGATTTTTGCGCGAATTATCGATTTTAGTGCAAATCGATCGCGAATTAACTCATTTTTAAGATGAATTTTAATATAATTATCAACAGATATCAAGAATTATTTGAATAATAGTTTAAATTTAAGTTTAATTTTCTATTATAATAAGTGATACGACTGTCCGACGAGAAGACTGTTTCTAAATCGTCAGATCCGACAACAATCCAATCGATTAACGATTTATATAATTTAATCAAATTTTATTAATCTTAAGCTAGAATTACTTATTCGGTTTCAATTGTTTATTACTTTGAGTTTTAATCGAAATAATATCACAAAACAGAAGTTTAATATAATTATTTGTGACCGAAATCCAAAGAGCGGTCCCAACGAGCGATCGCTCTATCGGTTCCACTGATCCAACGAAGACGTGAAGATTCGAATTGACGTCACTTGAAGTTGGCATAAGTGTCGAAGTGTTGCAGATAAGAGATGGCCAACTGATGCAAATACTTGTATTGATCCTAATATTAACACATAATAACAGTTAACTTACAACACGACTAACACCTCTCCTGACTATCATCTAATTCATCATTTTCTAGACATTTTCAAGACTAATATCAAGTGAGCAGTGATTACCAAATCAGTGATAAATTGAGGTCTATTTGTGCGGATCGTCTGCACCGCCAGAAATACATCGACCAATTGTTCCTCTTTAATGCGGTCGCAGATGAAGGTCAACGCACAGTATACTCCCGAAGCCTGAGCGCCGTCACTGTTGACAATAACATTAATAACCATGTCTAACATTATTAACTACTAATTGATCGTCAATAATATATACTAATGCTTACAAACACTGGACGACAATACTGTTGGCACTGGAGGTCAGATTCCACTGCTCGGTCTTCTCGATTAAGTCAATGAGCTTCTGAGGTGACACCAGAGGCTTATTGACCAACGATGGCCAGCCCTTGAGGTGCAACTGCTTGACCGTGAGGTCGCTTTGCGGCAGATGGAAGACACGGATTGTCATGTCGTTGTCGTTCTCTTCGCTAACCAACTGAATTGTCAGCTTCTTCTCCTTAAACTCCAACTGTTTCTTACTCATAGTCGGCCAAAACTATAAATTAATGAAAACTCTACTATAGAAAGAAATTAAGAGAATGGAAGCGAATCTTACGACTTGGTTGTCGTGTTTAATGTCATTGAGAGTGACGATGGTTTTGGTGGCGGTCGCGGCGATCATTTGCCAGAACTGGCTCTGAGAGGACTCGGGCGGGACCTGAGTCACGATATAGGCGTCCCTTCGTTTGTAACCCTAACCAAACAAATATCATTAAAGCTTTCAATACTTTCCCTAACGATGAATGCAATGATCATTACATTTGTTGACCATTCGGTTGGTTTTGTCTCAACATTTGTTACATAACTTATTAATTAATTAAATGAATTAATATCTAATTCAATAACTAATTATAAATAAAATATTTGCTTACATTGACATAAACGGCGTTAATGTAGTCATCAGTGCCCGGAAGAATGACCCGGGCGTAGTCGGCTGTGGGGAGAGGGGAGGGGCGGCAGACAAACAAGACATTAATTACTTTTTATGGAATGTCGGTTAACATTAATCATTACAACTATTGGAAAGCTATCAGAACTTTATGAGGCAGTGATTTATGAGCCAATTAATGGCACATCACTTACGCGGCACAATCTCTTGGTTCCTATTCAGATGCGGATGTGCTTTAGCGCTTTGACACAGCTCGGGGTTCATCACTTGAGGCGACAGTTTGTTCAGAACCTGTTGTGTTTAAAAGTTATTACTGAGTTATCAATTGATGAGGGTATTGTCTCGGATCACCAGAAACTGAGACATCAATGGCAATGTCTTGGAGTTGTAGTCGAAGTTAACCAATTTGTTGTAATAATGTTCGAAGTCGTTACAGTCAATGCCCGTCGGCTCGTGTGACAGCGCCTCGAGAAGCGCCTGATGTGCGAACACGTATTGACTCAACTTCTCGACCAAATTGATTCTCTGTTGTCTGATTACGCAGAAATGCTTAAGAATGTCGATTTGCTTCTCGTGTTTGGCCATCTCGAGCATCGCATCGATCAGAATATAAGTGCCGGTGCGTCCAACGCCGGCCGAACAGTGAACGATTATCGGTTGGTTAGGCTTATAATGCATCGATGATCTCATTCTTCTGACAAACGTGAGCAAAGAGCACGAGTACATGGGAACCGCATGGTCAGGCCACGACAGGAAGTGGTACTGAACCACTTGGCGCACCGATCCATCCTATTGTGATATCACAATCATTTACAGCAAATATATCGAAACCAATACTTACTTTTTCGAGAGAAAATGTCCGAACAATATAGTCGGCGAATATCTCAGTCTTTGTCACTTTGATGTCCAACTTGTTATCTCCATAAGTATATGTCTCACTTTTGTCGGGCCAATACTTATCGCATTTATTCTGAAATGAGGGTCACAATCGGAAAAGTGTCATAAGTGGTCAGTCAGAGGCTAACCTTTCCGCCCTCGTCCAAACTGGTCAGCATAACGATCTGATGGCTGTCCAACTGCCAGACCATTCGCCAGAAGTCGGCAAAGGTGTTGGTGAGCGGCCCCTGAGTGGCCACATATCTGTTGGGATACTTATATCCGTCCACATAATTGGCGTTTATGTAATCCGAGTTGACGTCTCCATCGATGACCTCGAGCACAACCCTTGTGTGGTCGTAAGGTAGCAGATTACCATACCTATTCTTCGATTTGTGCTGCACTTGTTTACTGTAATCCCATCGCATCAGTTGTCCCCTGAAGACGGAACTATACTCTTGCTTAAGAACTCCATTCTCTATCATCAATGGTATGGTATCACTCAATTCACTCAAACCAATCGGATGACTCTTTATTTCAAAGTCTTGTTCGTGGAATGAGCCGAAGGACAGAGTCGATGCCCGGTATGACTGATCTCCTTTATTGTTCCTCAATAGTTGTCTTCTCTCGGTTTTGCTCCATAAGAAGAAGACATTTTGTAGTCGATTATCTCCAGCATAGTTTCTGTGTAAAGACAATGCAAGTGAAGGCATAACCTGAATCAATTAGAATCTGGTCCATACATGTAAATAAGAACTCCCAGAAGAACGAATGTAATGAATAACAGAATCGCCAGAATGACAATTAGAATCACTTCCAGATTAGACGGTTTCATATCTCCTATGAATTGAGTGGTCAAACAAGATTAAACCGTTGAATAATTTGTACCGCCATAGGAATTCCTGCTAATCATCAGGAACTGAGGAGTATCTCTATCACTATTATCGAGGTGAACCATCACAATCCTGAAGACCGAACTTTTATCCAGGTTCTCAAACTTAACAGACTTTATTCGAGGGTGAATGCTCTTCCGAAGTATGTTTCCATTTTCAGTCTGGTCTGATTCAACCATTTGGTGGATCACTTCCCGAATCTGTCTCTTGAGTTGAATGTCGTTTCTCTCGTTAGTCATCCGGTAAGCGATTACTTGTAGTTTTTGATCCTTTGGATAGCATTTATCGTCTTTGATGGAGACTTCGATGTTCAAAGTGCTTCCATCCTTTTTCGAAGTCACATCTGAAGACCGATATGTGATGACTGAAGCAACAATCTAAATGTTACCTGCACACTTGTCGAAGTTGAGATACTCATTGATCGTATTGGACTCCGGAATGGCATCAAAGTTCGGGTCGTGGAACTGACCGAACTGCGCGCTGACTGAACCGGGAAAACGATGGCCATTAGAAGAGAAGTAAAAATGAGGAGAGAGTTACTGACCGAAAGCGAGCCATAGGAACGGCAATAAACGCCTAAACATTTTATTCGACACTTCACACTAAACTTGGTATTCCTAATCGATTGACATTTACATAGAGAACAACAAATTGATGACAATTTCACTGCTTTTGGCCCGAAAACGCCAATTCGGATATCCTCTCTAAGTAATGTTATACTACTGAAGCAATCTTTTGTCGGGATGTGTCGGATGTGATGCAAACCAATCGTCAAACCATTCATTCAATTATCGCTAAATACGGATAAACAGATTGACTCGAATCTGTGTCCGACTCTAATCAATGGTCTCTCCAATGACTTCAACAGACAATTAATAGACATAGACTTCGCAGAGAATAGCGCTGAACAGATGCCGCGAGTATTGGTCGCCACCGATGGCTATGATATACACATAACTTCCGATTGCATGCGT
>JAQGCD010000151.1:0-13363 GCA_034698965.1 Zygoribatula sp. | reverse complement strand
AAATTAAATTATTGATATCTTCAATTAAAAAATGAATTAATTGCAATATTAATTTCGGGAGCATTAATCAAATTAATGCCTTCGGACTCAACGATTAGATCCAAGCAATTGGTTTTCACAAATTATAATTTTAAACGATATTTTCATTTAGAATAAAATGCAGAAAATATTTGCGATTAAAGTTAATTACAATCGCAAAGAAGAGCTAACAGAGGGCTAACACATAACTGACAGGAATTGTTTAAAAAAAGCAAATTTAATGAATTGAAAACAATTTATTATATTATATCTGATTTAAGAGTGCATTCGTCCGAATTGAGTGCACTTTAATTAGCGATTTGCTCTGTTCTTCGCACACATATTATGTGTATTAACACTAGAAATGTCAAAAAACTTTTGCGAATCTATTAGTTTCGGTTGTCTGCAGGACTCGGCTCCTAATTCTGGTCGCGTTCTTCGAGCCTTTGGTCCATTCGCCGCCAATAGAGACGATTCCATTGCTTTTCTAATTAAACAATTTTGTGTTTTGAGAGAACGGTTCGTTTGTTCGCATAGATTCCGATTCCCTTTATTTCTTTCTCTTTTTCTCATTTGATAACTCACTCGAAAAGAGTCATAAATCACTTGAATTTTCTTCAACAGCAAAAAAATTGATAGCAAACCAAAAGAGCACTCAAACAACAAACTTAGTGCTGGAATGAAGCGAAACGAGCGGTGAATATAACCGACAGAAGAATAAATAGATTAAAATCTCGACTGAGAGTCAACTGAAGTGAGAGAAAGAGGCAAAAGAGTCGGCATTTCTATTATTCAGTGTCTTGTTTGGCGTCTTTTCACGTGCAAAGAAGTCATTTGTTACTGATGTGAGGCCAACACAACTAACACAACAACGACTCGATGTCTGATCGGCCGAACACTCCAACTGTGGAGCACTGGATGTCTGATCGCATGTGCATTAATGACCCGCAGTCAGACCGACCACTACTGGTATTATTTTTGAGTAATGGCTCGGAATTAATTGGCTATAAATATGAGGAACTAATTATTCGTTCTACAGATATATTCTCAATGAGTTCTATGAGGCGGTCATAAAAATTGATGTTAAAATACAAGAATAGTTAATCCATTAATTAACGTCATTTCAATTCATACACTTTGATGTGAAGTGCAGTACAGTTGTGACACTCCTTATCAATAATTGACTTTTTATCCGATCATTACATACATTATAGCATTTCTTTCTATCTATTTAGGAGAGACAGAAAGAAAGAAATAGTTATCGCAAACAATTAAATGATTAAATGATTTTTATTAAGTATTTATTCGCCGCACAAAAACAATAAGTCAGGGATTGGTTGATATCTGTTATCAATGAATTTGATTCACTTTTCGAGTGTTGATATCAATTTGTTTTTTCTCCACTTTATTAGTCGAAAGTTATAAAAAAAATTAATAACAATAGACATTAATCTTTGGACCGGTATCTGCTATTTGTTGACCTTTTCGTTGAGAACACAAATGAACAGTGATTTGGCCTCAAATGCAACCGATTTCTGGTATAAGCCATTTGTAGATCAATGGCGACACTCTCTGCTAAATAGATTTCTTTTATTCTATTTTGGTTAGAGATTGTTCTCATTGTTCTTTGCATCAAAAGATTTTTCAATTCAATGTGTTTTTTAAGCCAATAAAAAATGTTTTGCATTGAGAAATGCAGCGAAATAATAGATGGAAACCAGTTTAGGGGATTATTTGTGCGGAATAGCCTCCAAGTAAATTACACCATGCACAATTGAACAATTGCCACAATTGCTAGAATCACACATCCGGTTGTGCCGATGCCCCGACCGTAAAACCATCAGCGCTTGTGGTTTACAGTAAAAAAAACTTCGTTGAACTCAGAGCTCCAAAACTCTTAAGACAAGAGAACATTTGGAAATGAGTTCCAATGAAAAAAGATTTTCGAGAGATGAGAGACTTTTCTTGTCATTACATTTATGTCTGATCTCTTGTCGATGACATGAGTCTGTAATCCCGAGAAGACCTTCAAATCAGGCGAAAATACATATCACAAAAGTTATATAAATATAAATCATTTGTGAGATTTTCCAGATTTGTTTGGGCGAAGAATCGGCTTTTTGTGACTTACATTTAATTCATTATTTACAATATTGTAATGTAATCAAAAACAAATTCAATTAAAACTCTGTTCTTTGAATCACTGAATGGTAGTTAAAAACTGTTGGACTTTCACATCGAATGGAAAACAACAAAATGAGACTAATTTCGAGTCAACAAAACGTGTCATTAATTATATTATTAATCGAATTAAAAAACGCAAACAATAAAACAAATGAATAAATTTAACATTAATTCTAATTAAAATAATATTCAATCAAAGATAAGATAAATTCATGTGTTTTCTGTCGACTAATTTAACCAAAATAAAGAAATAAAATAGTTTCTCAATTTATGAAAAGATTTTCGATAAAAGTAATAAATCTTTATTGTCTTTATTGATCGCCTATTCCTAACCCTCATATGTGGTTTGACTTCAGCCCGTCTTCAGAAACGAAGCGACTTTGAAGCAAACCTATGACTTGTGCCGAACCCGACATCCGGTTGTGTTCAAGCATTGTATTGGAAACAGAGTTTGGAATAATTAAAAATTATTGTCATTCCTAGTTCAAAGAGTTTATGTCGAGTCGTTTAAACAGAGTTAACTATGCTTTCCATATAAAGAATTGAAAGGCAATGGCAAAGCGCTGTGTATTTGTGAAAAGGATCGCAGGACTGGACATAAAACGCCTGACACGAACACCTGCAGTGCACAGGCCTTGCGATACGGAAGACATTGAGGGCTTTGAAGCCACGGCTCGCAAAAGGTGCGCCTTATCTGCTCCACTGATAGCCAACACCAGACCCAATACCAGAGACATCGGAACCGTTGCGAGCATTGGAAGCATTGAAGGCATTGAAAGCTCAGACCAAAGGAATTCGGCGCTCACTGTTCGGCACTGACTGACAGACGAGAGTCAAACACCAAAAGCGAGACATTCAATGAGAAAGTTATGGTTTGTGTGAAAGCAATACACATATGATATGCATATCAATGAGAGATGAGATACCGTTTGGCTGTTTCACTGCTTTTGCCCTTTTGCTTCTCATATTATATTAATAAATAAAACTTTTGAACGACTGGTCGGCCGTTGAGTCGGCGGTGCTCTCACTTAAGCGGTCTGTGCATCGGATCGGATGGGATGGCATACGAAGCATACGATGCCATCCAATGCCACCCATATTGAGAAATGTGACGCTCTCTTAATGATCTTAACGTATGTCAGCAATAAGAAGAAGAATAGCAACAGATAAGAAGCTAAGGATAGCTGAGGCTAGGGTTGCGTCGATGCCGACGATACCGACGATGTCTGAGTGCCGCTCTCGGCTCAGACACCGCTCAACAGTCAGTGCAAGTCATTAAGACTGCCATTGAGTCGACAATATTTGTATTTGTATTCAAATATTGTTCAATAAGTTTATAATAACTTGAATCTCGAATTAGTTCAGAGTCTTCAGACGTCTCTTATGCCTAAAGCTTTGGCAAACAAAGGCTCGTTTTGATCAATGATTGGAAGACAACAAACGTCCCGAACGTCTCATTACAATTCAAACACTTATTAAGTCAAGAGATATAAGAATAATGTGAGAAAATAATTGACGAATATATGTCGAAGAGGTTTAACTGGGAATACAAATACTCGACTAATGGAATGTTTTATATGTGTTATACCATAATTAGATAAGTGTCGACTCGCGTCGAGTGCAGTGAACCCTTCAAACCATACAAAACCATCCTTTCTATACATCTGTAGTTATGGTCTCTAAACGTGTTATCATTAAAGGCGAACCAAATAATAAAAAGTGATATATCTTTAAATAAATGATTGAATAATTTCAATACGAGTCTGCCTTCAAATGCAATTCGAGGAACAATATGGGCAAAATATTACAACTTTTGCGATCATTTATTATTTTCAGAAATATTTAATACCAATTAATTATAGTTTTCTCAACTTTTAATATTCACTTCACGGATGCCTTTATCGCAATCGGAATCGCTTTTGAGAGCTCGAAAAATATTAATAACTAATCGTTTGCCGGCTTATCAGCGCTTCAGATATCATAATTGCTAGAAAATTGAGCCAATGGTGAGACATAGCAAGCCATAAGCATAAGCATAAGCATGCCACATTTGCATTTGAGAACTGCTCGACGCCATCCAAGCCATTAGAGTTGCAAGAAATCGACAATTTCTTGGTGAAGATTAATTTGGCAGAAATCATGTCTAGGAAGAATTATTCATAAGTATATTTCTCTTCTGTAGAAAGTTCAATTTCTTGAAAACCAGATAAATTTGCTAGAGTAACTTTTTAAGAAAGTTTCTTTTAACTAACATCGAAGCCATTCTAACCGTCTTTGAACTTTCCATTTCGTTTATCTGACTGTTGAGAGTCACTATGCATGACCTGATAATTCCATTTCGATAACAGCTTGACTCGAATCCGTCAATATTTAACTATTTCGACGAAAAGCCGATAAGTTTTTGTCAAAGTCTTGTACCGATTATGTGATTAAAATTAGTTTTAATGTAAAATTCTGGTAAAATATGGCAAAAAATTCAATCAAACGAACCATTAATTCCGCGATGACTGAGATTGCAGTCAAAGTGAGTTTTACTCAATATTTGAATTCTGTGTTTATTTACTTTAAAATAAAAACTTTTAGCAATCGTTAGGCAATTCAAAACACGTCTATTTAATTGAATTAAATTTAATGAAACAAAATATGCGTTTAATTGAATGTAAAGTTCATTAATTGAATAACAATTGCAAACAAATATTTATAGCATTCGGAAAGAGTTCCGACACTCGATTCGCAATGTCTTTGTCTGTTATAAGAGACTAAAGCCATTAAGTGAACTCGAATTCCCATCGACTTTGAACTCGAGTTCTCTGCCATCAAATATTCCGATGAGAGTAGACTCGAATTCTTTGTGGAATTATCTTTGAATCACATTTTTTAAATAAACGAAAGCGAACTCAGACAGCATTAAAGTCAAAGATTAATCGCGAGAATTATATAATTAAAGGAATTCAATCACTAAATCTTTTGATTTATCCGTTCGTTTGTATCACTTATGGCTCTGTCTTATCGAACACTCGATATGAGTCGGCTTTTGAAAACATTTTGATGATTAAATTGATTGAATAAAACTTCTTTTTATTTAAGATAAGTCTTGAAATAATTTGCCGACGAATACATTGAGAGCTAAGTCGAAGAAAAAATGTTTCTCGTTTTGAAAGTCAAATTACTTATAAATAAAAGAATTCACTGCCAGAGAAATGGCTGACGGATCTGATCGGCAGAGAGGCTATCATTGAAAGCGGACCCAAAAGTTATTTCAATTCTAATAATTTTATTGAATATAATTTTGCAGATTTCATATCGTGATAAGGAAACCAAATATTTGTGACATCATTAGGTCGAACGAAGGCCACCACTGACTCTTCAATTGCAGTCATTTCGAGAATTTCGTTCACATTTATTATCAGCGAATAGTTTGAATTTTACAGCGATCTATAAATTCTATTCAGACTTGTATTGTGGAGATTATGGTCAATATTAATGGCATTGATTGTAACACATATTTCATGCTCTTTGTCTAACATTTTTAAGGTATTCTGTGAATTACTTATTTCGAAAAGTTATCGAATTTCGAAAAATAGCAATAAAATATGGAAAAATATGGTTGTGATAGACCCTCAGAGCCTGAGAGCCGAAGAGAGTGCAAACTTAAAGACAATGTTGAGATCACGACTGGACGGCAGGCATACTATTACCGATATAATGGTAACAAATCCTGTTCTTAGACTGTGTTTGTCTCAATCGATGAATTGGCTGATAAGAGGCGCTGCTTTGAGAAATGGTTGTTCGGCTGTTGCAGTGTTTGAGTGGCGCACATCCAACACATCCACAGACAGGCCATACATCCCATCCCTATCCCATACATCGGCCCCTCAGGCCATCCCTTACCCCCTATAATACACTTCTGACACTCGCATCGGATATAATTAGGTTGTGATGAGGCGATCGCTTTTCGGGTTTCACTGCATTAACGCCTTAAATGAGAAAAATATCTCAAATATCTTCAAAATTATAAGTCGTGGCCAATAATAACAATAAAATGAAATTTTGTTGCCTTTCTTATCATTAATCAGTGAAGTTATTGGTCGACGAGAAGTGGAGAATATGTTTGCAGTTTATTCATCCCTTTTCGGCGAAATCATTGAAAACAATAATCGTTTCGATTGATAATATTATTTATCATTTTATTGGGCGATAACTGCAGACCAAAGTGTGATAACACCAGAGATCGCTTCCAAAGTCAAGCCCTCGTTCTCAAGTCAGGCCCTGAGCGCCGACAAAGCCCGAGGCGGGCACTGAGTCACAGAGGGATCGTAGAGACGAACTCATACTTACTAATTATTAAATGATTTATTTCCTAATTTGTATCGCAGCGACAATTATGCAGAACTGGACAGGAATTTTGTGAATCACTCTCTAATGAGTCGCTTCGATCTTCGAGTGCCTTCACTTGAGTCTACATTGGAGTCTACACTAAACTTGAAACAAAGAAACGGCAAATTAAATTAGAAATTTAAATTAGTTGTGACACAAAATAGCTGCCAATTTGACGGTTAGGGCGTAACCTATGCACTCATTTGGCATATCAAAAGTGAGAAAAACATTTGTGCAAAAGTATCAGAGTTTGTATGCAAAGATATTTAGTTGTGAGAAGACATGCATTTCGTTAGCAATGGTGGTCACGGTTTGGGCCAACGATTGACGTTTTCCACCAACATTTTCACGCTTTTCTCACCTGTGCTTCAAATGCCAAACACCTCCCGAAGCCTGTGTTGGATCACCTAATTTTGAATCTCTCTCTCTCTCTTTCTCTCCCCTATTCCTTATATGCCTTTTTAACCGAAATGATAAGTCCGGCGCTGACTGTTTGACAGCCTCTCACTGCAGCTGATTATGTATTGCTCGGCGTTGGGTTGTGTTGGGGGCCGACAGTCGACGGTATCCTCAAAACAAGTTTCGGTCGTCGACTCAGCCGTAGTTAACCGAACCAACACTCGTTAAAGGAATGCCTTCTCTTTTATATTAGAGTTGGTTTTTCAAAGCCATTTCGTATATAATGTGTTTTCTCTTTTGTTAAAACGAGCGAAGAGTCAGCAAAAAAGTTATTCTAAAGAAAATCATAAAACAGATAGCATTTAGAGCCGGGTTTGGGCGCAGACTTTGTTGTGCGGGCTCTGTGTTGCCCAGTCTTGGGCTCACTCTTGTGCTCAGTGCTCAGCACCGGCTCTATTGGCTCTCTTCAGCCCTAATTTGCCATTAAATATACATATATTCGGTCATCATTTAGATAATAAGGACCGGTATTTCCTTTTTCTTATGAGTATATATTTTATTTGTTTTTATAGATATTTTTCTCTTTAATGGCTTTCTCTTCACTTCTGTCGTTCAATATTCGAGTTGAAAAACATATTCGGCACTGAAGACAGTGAAGAGAACTGATATCTGGTTTTTGCACTTTCGCTGCCATCGCTTCACACTATAGATCTGTATTCCCGTGAGAAGTGTTAAGCACTCGAAGGGCCAGACCTGGTATGCGATGGTTCGCCGCAACACTTGAATGTCTCGTTTGAGGGCCGCCGGCTCTGCACTGAACTGCTCTTCGCCTCCTTAGCACTGATCAGCACTCGATTTGTGTTTCGGTGTATTTTCCGTTTCATCTCTTTCCATAACAGACTTCATTAATGCGCTAAATCTGTCGGCCGAATCAATGATTCGCTTATCAATCGAATCTCTAATTAGTTGTCATCTTTTCAATTGTTAAGAGAAATTCAATTTCCACTAAAAATTTCATTTTAATTAAAATTCTTTTCTTTGTATTTTTGCTTTTCGATTAACGGATTACTAAATAACTTGAAGACTAGAGTCAAAAGGATTTAAATTTGCTTTTAATCTAAAAACGTGACACTAATTGACTGATCTATTAAATAATTGACTCTTAATGTGACTTCAATTGCAAAAACAAATTCAAACAAGATTTGAACTGATATTCCATTCCGAGCTTCATTTGACTCGAGTCTCACAAATCTTAGACGAAGTCATTGATTAGAAAATACTCTTATTTGATGATCGATGCGATAATAGTTTAAATCATTTAATTTGTATAATACAAAGTATAATCTATTCATTTAGCAATTATGTTACATTCGGTGATTTAATTAGAAGTTATTTACAATTACTACTACCAGGATATCACCTAATAGTACAAATCGATTCCAAATAGCAGTGAATTTGGCTTTTGATGAAACTCAATGGCAAACAAGTCTTCACTTAAATTAATATAAAATAATGGCATTAAGAAAATGACGTTTACAAAGGAAATGAAATGAAGCTAGATAATGAATTGGAATTAATTACATAAAGTGACTTTTGGCGGTCGTTTGTAAGGAAAAGATAAGAAACGTGTGTCACTGGTCTGTAAAAAGTGCCGCATTTCTTGAGATAAGCTTGCATTTAATACTTTTCAGTGTTAGTAATTGACTAAAGCCTGGATTACAACTTGAATTTACAAGTTGAATTATTTATGTCAAAATAAACTGCAAGCACTGCTATGTCAACTGTAAGGAACTGTAAGCATTGTGACCCTAACTATAAGCATTGTAATAGACCTGTAATTTGGATCGGTTTCAATGGTTCAATAGAAAGCTAACATAAATTTTATTAATAATATAATTATTTTAATTCAAATGAAATCACATAAATCTAAATTCAATGCTGAATACTTTGAAGATAATCCAATGATTATATATAATTTTATATTAAATTGCGTGCAATTTCATCTCCAGAAATACGACAACAAAAGGTTATTTTGATTCAGTGACACAAACTTATAACGAGTCTATCGATTCAATAAGCGAACAGTCATTAGAATTCACTTATGATTATAATAAAATACAAATAAATTGTTTCTCCGATTAATTAGTTAATAGAAAACTTTGTTATTCTTTACATCGACTAAAATGTGATGAATTAGACTAATAATTATGTCGAATAAATCAATGATTGAAAACACATTTAATACAGTCTTTTAGTCTAACTCGAGAGCAATGGATATTCGTTTAATCGCGACCGGAGTCCGATAGAGCCGTCGGTTGGGCTTCAGTTGGCTTCGAAGCGGGCGCTAAGAGACCGGCACAGCCTGTGATAGGCGGTCGTCGGCGCCGCTGCACAATCTGTGCACAGTGTGTGGGCTCAGGACCTGTAGTTCCCTCTCTTAACGGTCGAACGACATTCGGTAACAATTTTGAGGCACTTCTGGCTTTTGGAAGATTTTTGTTGAACAGAATAATTGGTTCGGAGTCTGAGAAGTCTTATAAGTCTGAGAACCGAATCCAATAATTCCATTGAATGATTAGATTTGTTCAGTGGGTCTGAGAATCACTTCTTTATTGTTATTACTTGTTTTATTATATCCTCTTTATTATATCGATTGTCTCGAAGACCAGAATATCTATTGATATCACAATTAACGCCATCGACAGCAGAGACAGTAGTGATTGGGTCGGCGTTGACGCTGAAGACGTCCGCATTGGTTTGACGTGAAAGGGGTCTGAAGGAGAGATAGAATCAGACTTTTGATATATTGGTTGGAAGACAACAAAAACAGACAGTATTTGAATAATGGTTGAGCAATACTACTATTAGAGTATTATAGTGTGCTCTTTATGGATCATATCCATTGAAAAAAGGAGGCGTAAGCTAACAGTCGATGGCAGAGGAAGGCCTCACGACTTAGGACTGAGGATTGACAGCAGACTCGCATTCAAGAAGTCCTTAACAATGGCTTACATATAATAGGAACTCAATAAAAAACTATTTTCAGAATAAAACCGATTTTAGTCTTCATTTGAAAGCAATTTAATTAAACTAATTTGAAATTCAAATTAGAACTAAGAGGTGGATAATGTGGAACCGAATAGATAGGAATGGATGACAGAGTGTAGGGGAATGGATGGCGATGTCGACGGCACCGCACCATTCATTATCTGTGAGGACAGACAATCAATTAATGATAACTCGCGTCAAAGAAAAAGCGAAATCCAGACAATGAGTTAAGAAATTCGTTGCGAGTCTTGAAAATCAATGAAACTTTTAGTTTGAAGGAAAAAAATTCTCCAAAAAATCAATATAAAGCCGAACCGAAGTAGACTATCACTGATGGACTGATTTTATTGACAGATGTGTGGATCAGATGCTGTTCTGATGTGCATTGAATGAGTCTAATGATACAAACCTTCGATACTTCTGAACTGATAAAAGGCTTCGAAACCGGTTCCGTCGAACCTGTCGTTTGTCTTGAAGGTCACTCTGAAGAAGTCACCCTCGGATTCGACAGTCTTGGGCTGTTTGAGGCCGCAGTGTCGCGACATCTTTCGGTCGACCGTTTTATAGTTGGAGAACTCGACGTAATCGCTGGCCGTTTCTGTTGTGCATCTGTTGCAAGAGATGGACAGAGTTTTGAGTTATACACCGATCAATTGGACTGAGAGTTTAAATTGAGATTAATTACTAACATAACTGTTATTATCTGCGAAACAATCAAAAGCAAACAATGAGTTGGTTAAGTGCTCATTAAGGATGAAATAATTTAGTCAATTAGTAGTCCACTGCACATAATAAAATGCAGCTGTGCTTAGATGTGCCGATCGGTCCATCGGTGCCATTGCGAGCCGTCTGTACTGACCGCTCGTCTGCGATCACCGAACTTGGGTTCCCAATAGGAATGACCGAACTCTGATCAGCAATCACTCGCCTCTCGATTACATCGTTATCTCAGGTCTCTTATGGCTTCTAATCTGAAGGCATCGGCAAATGTATCTATTGTTCAATTTATGGTAGGATAAGCACTTTTGGCGATAAGTGCCATAAATTAGCGGATGTGCCGAATATGAGCCTTAATTTAATTAATTATTTCCCCTATTATACAACGTCTGCTCTGGTCATAGATCTGAGCCCGAGATATGAGACGGAACTGACTATTAGTGCGAAACGAGAGACGAAAAACAAAACGAAAGGTTTTCAGTTTAATGTGGCGAATGAAAAACAATTTCTCAAAGTTTACCACATTTTAAAAGAAGGAAAGAATGGTATCAAGCGTTCAACAGTTCTCTCCAATTCTGGACGATATCAGAAATAAATAAAATTAGTTCAAAATATAGAAATTCTTATAAGAGATGCCAAACATTCTTCAAAGTATTGGCTATAAGTGACAGAAAACAATGAGGCGATCACTCAATGAACTGTAATCGCATTTAGTGTTATTCAGACCTGACCTCAACCAAACATTCTATTGACAGTGTCTTCGAGTGATTAATTGTGAATATGAGGCATTGAAATGTTGCACATATTGTGCATCCATATGAGTGGCAACGGCTGTGCGAAAGTCTGGCTGTTGTTAGGGGTCAGCCATGGCTGCGCTGTGCGGACAGCTCTCGGCAGAGAGTTTGGTCATTCATGCGGCAAATGATAAGAGAGAATGGAAGCCGTTATTCGTTATGTGAACCCAAAAAAGACAAACAAAAAAGCCATCGATGACTCGAATGCCAACAAAATACTAATCCATAACAAGAAATTCAATTTCGTCCGAATAAATATCGAATTATATGTATGACTGGAGAAATCCATTTCAACTAACATCCATTTATCATATTTTGTCCGTTTTTCGGCCAATTCTTTGCCTTATAATTCAATTTTTGGCACTAATATTCTTTACTTTGACTTAAGTCAAGTTTTTAATGAGTGCTCTCATCACTAATGCCAGACATGCAGACAGTTGTCTAATGACAAAGAAGGCTAATAAGGCAACTGATGCCAAGGGGGAGGTCTTCGGGGAAATTATCTCTGATTAGAGCACAAGTGGCCGATCCTCACAAATCTGTAAATAATATGTTTTTTTTGTGTATATCCACGATAAAGATATTCTTATACAGTGAGACATACAGTGTATGCTGAGTGGAAAGTCTTGGTCATCCTCGCAATTAGAAAGGAATTGCATTCATTCTGTTGCTCGCAATTTGGAGCCAATAAATAATTAAAATCCAATTTTTATTTTAATCAAATTTCTGCCGACATTTGGCCGAAACGGCAAACCGACGGCTATTTAGTTGATATGCTTTCAGAGGATATAATCTGATGAAAGACACGCTTTGAATACGAATCACGTTCTCGCAAATGATCGAGAAATTGATGAAAAATATTAATATTTAAAGCACTGAAAAGGCTTCGAATCGCTTGTAATTGAATAAAATAAGAGAAATCCTTATATCATATGTCAGATTTACGATTCTATTGAAGTCATTTCCCGGATTATAATTATGTCATATGTTATAGTAAATCAAATTTATAGGGATTCGAGAGTTTCGCTAACTTTTCATTCGATTAGTTTGCGATTATCTGTGGAAAGCGATTCAGAATTACATAAGAATTAGAGTTATGTTTGTTTGGTTTGAATCTATGTTCCGACAGATTTGGAGAATAACATATGGATTAGAATTGTTTTCAATCGTTTTCCGAATGAAAAGCCAAATGTTTGGCACAATTGCTGCACAATTGAATCAATAATTTTTGGGTAGACTTAAATATCGTATTTAAACTGCAATTGAATTTCATTTGGCGTTAAGTAATAAAATTTAAGAATATTTTTCAACTGAAATATGGAATTGTTTCCAATGAAACCAAAAGTCATTCGAATAAATAGTTGCCTTTCAGTTGAATAATATGCGTTTAAATTGAAAGATAAGACAAAATTATAATCGAATCGCTTTAAATGAGAGGATTCACTCAATTTCACACTTGAAATCTTTGCAGTCATTCCTATTTTGCTCTTATTTTTATTCATTCCTTCAGAACTAAACCGAATTCTTGTGCCGAAGAATCATATCTTTTATTAAACAAATGTTTTCTCTTTGAATGACTGGAAAAATAAAAGTTAATGAGTTTTGCTATTCGATAGCGATGTGTGTGCTCTGACCGTAAACGAGAATAAACAGCTGAAGAATACTACTGTCGGTTGTGTTCTGCAAATTGGAGTCGATGAAAAATAACGAGCGAAATGGCATCGATTCTGGAGACGACTTGAATTTAGCCTTGTTGCTTGACATGACTGCTGCCATGCATAAAGCCAAGACATTAATAAAATGTGGCATTCTATGCAGGGATGCAA
>JAQGCD010000150.1:0-13418 GCA_034698965.1 Zygoribatula sp. | reverse complement strand
AGATGGGCAGTAATGCAGTAGATGTGGGGACTGCCCACACATTCCTTATATTCACGGCTTATGTTTCAGATGGCTATCGTCTGCATAATTGTCGGCCAAACGCAGACCAAACTGTTTGATGTGATCTCGAATTCGTCGAATTATTTTTCGTTGTTTTCAATATGGTTTTGAACGACCTGTGAAGAGGCGAAGAGGTGCCTCTCAGGCCTTATGCCAATTACCAACTGTTTCAGTGAAAGGTTCGCTTCAATTCGTGACTATTAGTTCCGTTCCTAAGCTCGTGATCGGCTGTGCCTTCACTTCTATTCACAATTGATAGGCCATTGATTAGACTAAAGTCTAATTAAAGCGTTCAATGTCTGCTTTGAAAGTCAAATCCAATGGCACATCAATGCCTGTCCGTACGGCTCGACTCTATGGCCAATTGTGCCGACGGGTGTTCTTCTTCTCAGTGTTCACTGTCTGTAGATTCAAATAATATGCCACTTATAGTGAGTCACGAAAAGTTAATCCCTGGCCTTATTATGTATGACATTGGCTCACAACAAGACTGAAGAAGAGAGTGAAGAGAGTTAACACTGGTTTGTCTCAACCGAGACTAACCTATTCTCAGAGCTTTGTTTATATTCTAATTCTAATTCAGAATCGAATTTATTCATTCATTCCATTGCATTGCCTTCAAGTCAGACAAACTCTAATCGAAATTCTATTTAAGCAATTAAATTGATAAATATTCCGAAACTGAATTTCGGGTCCGGTTTTAGTGAATCGTGAAATCGACATAAAAGAGAGACTTAAAACAAAAACAAGAAATCAATTCAAATTAATCCAACGTTTCTTTCTTAGAAATTTGTTTGTAATTTAAGCAAATTATCGGTCAATTCGGTCGCAATAAAGAGAGTCTTGAGAGTTGTGGGAAAGTCTTGGGTCGAGCACACACTCGGTTGCCATAAATGCGCTCTAATCTCATAAATCACTTACGAATAACTATTAAAAATTTTATTATTAATTAAAATTTTTGTTGAAAATGAGTTTTTGGTCAGTAATTAGTGAGCGCTAAGCCCTTGTCAGAGCATAATTGAATACAATGCTTGCATTGCACCTCATCCTCATCATCATTATTATCATTAATTGTATGTTACATTGTTGTTGCAGACGTTCCCGACCCTCCCGGAAAGCCATTGCTGATGGGCTTCACGTCACGCTCGGTGAACCTGTCGTGGGCGCCCAGCTTCGACACTCACCACTCGCCAGTGCTAAACTACATAATCCACACCAGGTCAGTCTCTTATACGTCTTATACATCTTGTGCATCACTTCATATCCGATTCACGACAATCCTCGCCATTATTCCATTCCATTTGATTAATTACATGGCTTTGGGTCAGCACTCGATCACTGACCGCTCTCTCCATTATATCTGTAATACAACTCTTCCACAAAATATCCGTCTAATGACTCACTTCAGAGACTCTTTCATTCCATTTTAGACCAGTGACTGATCCCATCCGAATCGATACTTCACTATAAGTATATAAGTATGATCTCATATATTATTTCTTTTGCAGAGTTGGCGAGAATGGCGAATGGGATTCGTATAATGGGATCGCCACCCTCGACAATAAGACCAGTTACCAGGTGGACAAACTGCAGCCCTTCACTGTCTATTCGTTCCGAGTGCTGGCCGTCAACGCGATCGGCAACAGTCAGGCCAGCAAAGAGTCCTATTACATGGTTACTCTTAGAGAAGGTTCGCAAGACGATCATATTATACTTCTTATATTCTGAAAGATCACGATAAGCATCAGAAAGAGCGCCAATCCGTTGATAATAATTTCCGTTTAATATTTGAAATTGAAATTATAAACGGTTTGGCGAATTAGAAAATCAATTATACACGAGGTTCTCTACCGGAATCGCCAATGCCTTTAAGCCAAGTGCAAACTTCGCCACAACTGCTTCTCCTGTGCCTAACATTTTCATATAATTATGGGTCTGAACGCCTCTGGACATTAAGTAATTGTATGCGAGAGTCCGCCCTCTCCTCTGCCTTGTTCAGTGTCTTCCTAACCCTAAACCGATGACATTTACGATATAACGAGTGCCGCGATGTGTTCAGAGCGCAATTCCGGTGTCACTCATAATTGTTATTAATGTTCACCCAATTTTGTTTCTGCTCGTCGTCTCAATGGCCCGATTCCAGAGCCCGAACCGAGCGGAAACACTTTCACCAGTTGTGCACAGTCTTGCAGTAAAGCACAGACATGTGTCAGAGCTGTGGCTGTCATCAGAGGCTGTGACGGCTAACCGATGAATAAATGATCGCTCATTAAACCACTTAAATGCCATCAATTAGGGAACAGTTGACTCATTTAATTGTCTGTTTAGTTATGAAAGAAATTAAACTTTTTCCTATTTCTTTTGTTAAATTAAAGAAAAGAATTTTAAACATCTTATTCGCGTCATTAGTGACTATCTGGGTCTCCAATCGTGGTCTTTCATAGATTTTTCATATTTCAATTAATGCATAATTCATTGAAATCTAACGATCACTCTCTCGTAACTCGTTTGGCACATCAGTTCCCGACGGAAAGCCCACTATCGAGTCGGCCACCAACACAAGCAGTTCAGCCATCCGTCTCCAGTGGGCGCCTCCCAGCAGGAACACAATTCACGGAGAGTTTCTCGGCTACAAAATCAAGTACAGAAGACATGGGCCGGTGTTAGGCCCTGAAAAGGAAATAACACTAAGGGATCCCGACCTCAGAGTGAGTGACATTTCAGCCCTACATTTGCAACAAAGCCTTTTGTCAAAAAGCCAAACATTTACTAATAGTGTTAAATCTGTTCGTTTAGTCGTATGTATTGCGAAATCTGGAGCCGTTCACCGAATACCTGATAACAATACAAGTGTTCAACCCGGCCGGTGACGGACCGACCACTGCCATCAGTGCCATGACTGACGAAGGAAGTGAGTGATCGACCGACCGCTCTAACAGTTTAGAGTCTAACACCAAACATACTAATTAACTGTTTCTTTGTGTCGCTTATTATACAGTTATTCCCATTGTTATCGTTAATTGGGTTTTAATTTTTTTTTTGTGATTCAATTGCAAAACAAACTTAATTCAGAATATCGTTTAACTCATAGATAATTAGGATCAGAATAAGTCGCAAATTATTTTTGTTTTCATCTATTCATTCGACAATTTCTATACATTTTGAGCCCAAAACTCATTTAATGAGAAATCGATTGATGAAAAAAATGAATAAAATTCGAGCATTTGTTGGTCTGTAATAATGCGATAACTCTGGGATCATAGACAGTCGTTGTTTCTCATTAATAATTGAATGACATTAAAGTACTAATGTATTTGTATGCAATTTCAGTCTCGAGTCCACCGCAAAATGTAACGCTCCTACGGGTGACCAACACTCTGGCGCGCCTCCAATGGACAGAACCCAAGTCACCGAACGGCCGACTCCAAGGATATCGGGTTTATGTCCTCAACATTGCCGCCAATCTGACAGAAGTGAAGAAAGTGCCAAATCCGCAGCCAATTGTTCTCGATTTCAGTATTCATGGCCTCAGTAAGTGATCGCTGTTCAACATTTTGTTTTATTTGAGTACCGGTCAAAGAACCGGTCGCTCGTGTCTGCCCGGCATTAATATTCATCGAATTCTATGATTTGAGTACAATATTCATAATTAATTATTGATTTTGAACTAACATTAGCACAGAATTCGTCACTCGTTTAATTAGAACATTTGAGACAAAGTATTTATGCAAATTGTCAAATGAATTGCCCTCACATAACTTAACAAGTTACCTTGTTATTAGTTTGTTACATTTATAGTTACAATGAACTCATGCGTTTGAATCTAATCCTTGGCTTAAGTATTGTTCCGTTGGATTATAAAAATATGAGAAAAAAAAATTTAAGACACGTTAAGACCTTTTAATCCTCAATTAAATAATTAAATTCATAGCATTTAATTACCAAACGCTTGAACGCCATCCTATTCACAATGTTATCGCTGTTTGTCTCAGTTATGCCATTCCTGAGCCACGATCGCGCCGTCAGAGCCGATCCCAGGTCTGGCATTCAATTGAATGGTGAGGAACCGCATGAACCTCAAGAACCTGTCGGATGCCTTGCGAGACCTCTGACCTTATATTATTCGATTTGAGTTTATGAATGACATATCACTGACTCCCACAAAGCTCTGCCAATAAAAGTTGTTTTCGGATAGTTTACACAACAATTCAATTCGTGGTCCACTCCATGGGGTCCGGCATTGCTGAACAATATTTTCATATTTTGCTCTTCAGTTCTGAATAAAAGTCATCAAAATTTGATTGAATTACGTATTCATGAATCCAATCATTTCTCGCAGAGCCGTTCACTCAGTACAAGGTCTGGGTTAAGGCATATACGATGAAGACAGAGGGCGAGCCCAGCAAAACGATAGAGTTGCGGACGGACGTGACCGGCCCGAGCGGACCCGTCATCGTCAACCTGACCTGCGATATCACAAACAACACTTTGCACGTCTCTTGGGAACGTCCGACTATATTCTTCAATTCGATCGACTACTTCTTCATCCAGTATCGATCAGAAGACAAGAGTGACACCGAATTTGAAGAATTGGCCGTTCCGGGAGGGGGTGTCAACAGCAGAGACTTGCATTCGGTATGTATTCAATCATTTGTTGTTTGGAATCGCAATCATTGGTGACAAATAACAAATGTCTTATTGTGAATGCAGGCCCAGATCACGAACCTGACCAAAGGCACGCTGTACGAGGTCAAAGTGCAGGGTGCCACCCGGAGTGTGACCGACCTCAACAAGCTGTACCGAGGCGAGTTCAGTGAGCCCCGCAAAGTCATCCTCCAGAGTAAGTGTATCAGTAAGTCTCTATCTTTCCATTTCCACTAACATTTCTTCACTGAAGCTAAGCTCAAGAGCTTTCATATTCACTAATGACTAGACTATTGTCTGATCTCTTTTTACGTCTAACGTAAGCGAAAATGTCTTGTAATTGAAATCTTCAACTTTCCTATTTTTTCGGGTACTTTCGGTACTTGAGTTAACTCTAATACCTCACCAATTCTAACATAATCATTATTATATGCATTTAATCTAAAGAAATGAGAATCCATTGCCATTTTAATAGATATCTAATCCGGTCTTATCTGCGACATAGGTTTCGCGTCTTCGCCCCTAAACGAGCCCACAGTTCCGGCATCGATGATCGCGGGAGTGGTCTGCGCTTCGTTTGCCTTAATTCTAGCCATTTTGTCGTTCGTCTTATGGCGCAAATACTTCCAAGCTGCTTACTACTACCTTGACGACCCGCCCTCCGCCACCAGAGGTGGTTCACCACAGTTGTCCGAAATATTTGATGACTCAGAATACGCATCGATTTCGGTGTCTCAGTGGTCAAAACACGTGCAAGATCTGCATGCTGACGGTGACCTCGGCTTTTCCCGTGAATACGAGGCCATACAGCACGCCACTGACCTCGACCTGTCTTGTCAACACTCGCAGCTATCAGAGAACAAAAATAAGAATAGATACGTCAATATTGTGGCCTATGATCACACCCGAGTGGTTCTGAAGCCCCTAAACGCACAGAAGAAGAATGGCGTCGATTACATAAACGCTAATTATATTGATGTAAGCGTTAATTATATTTGACGACATTTGTCAATCACTTCAACCAATTCATTGATCCATTGATCCATTAACCGAAATCTCGTTTGTCATTGTCTGTCATTCAGGGTTATGGTAAATCTCAGGCCTACATCGGAACTCAAGGCCCGCTTCCCTCGACCTTTGATGACTACTGGCGTATGATTTGGGAACAGCGGGTCTGCATTGTAGTAATGATAACTAATTTGATGGAAAGAGGAAGAGTAAGTTAATTGCTTTTCGAATACCAATCCCTTAATCCAGTGAAAGTCGAGCGCTTTTGCCACATAAGTCAGACTCAATTAAAGTCCAATTGATTTGGCTCTTAACCACTAGTGGCGATCGAACTACCCTTTCTTCGTATTCTTCGTGTTCTTTGCTTTTCTCAAATACTGCTTATCTCTGTTACCGATTGAGCACAAGATCTGACTAACCAAAGCATAACTCAATCAATCAATAGAGCAATCAATCGATTCAATTGATTGGCCACTAATGAGACTATCGATGACTTGTTCGCTCTTTACTGCCAAATCTTGTCCTTAAGTCCAATCCAGTTCTTCTTCAAATGCATGTCTATTATCAATGTCTATCATTATCTCTTATCGATAGCATGCGTCGCACCACTACTCTCATAGTTATCATTCAGAACTGGACGACTCTGTAAGTAATCTCATCTCTCTATCTATGATACGCTCTCTTTGTCTCTCTATCTCTTCCTAAGTCTTCCGGTCTTTGGTTCATTACTCAAAAATAAAATTTTGAGTTTACATAACAAAATCGATTTTTGATTACCTCTCGAGAGATCTTCAGATGTTCTGTTCCTTATTAACTGATTGGGTTTCCATTGCAGCGCAAGTGTGACATGTATTGGCCCAAAGAAGGCGTTGAGACCTATGGCATAATCCAAGTGAAGTTCTTGCAAGAGGTTGTGATGGCCACATATACGCTCAGGACATTCAATGTTAGGAATCTCAAAGTCAAGAAGGTTTGCACAACTGATCCAAGAGATTATATCACTAACTAATTAAATATTGCACAGAAACACGGCGCTGAACGCACAGTCTATCAGTACCATTACACCAATTGGCCCGATCACGGCGTTCCCGACCATCCCCTTCCTGTGCTATCCTTTGTCCGCAAGTCTTCGGCAGCTAATCCACCGACCGGTGGTCCGATCATAGTACATTGTAGTGCGGGTGTGGGCCGAACGGGCACATACATAGTGTTGGACGCAATGCAGCGCCAGATAAAGCACAGGCAGTCTATTAATGTGTTCGGTTTCCTCAAACACATTCGTCAACAGAGGAATTATTTGGTTCAAACTGAAGAGCAATATATCTTCATTCACGACGCACTCCAGGAGGCCATTGAGTCCGGCGATACTGAAGTGCCGTCCAGTCATCTCTTGAAGTACATCCAAACTCTTCAGACTGGAGGAGACGGATCTTCTAATGTTAGCTACGATAAGAGTCATCACTGGCCGCTCCTCGAGAGGCAGTTCCGAATGGTAACACAATTCAAGGTATGCTCAGTTCAACACCAATTGGTTCCAATCGATTCTAACTTTGGTCTCATCTTACAGGCGAAGGACTTCAATGTGGTGTCAGCACTGAAACCGTGCAATAAAATGAAGAACCGGTCACTAAACCTGATCCCATTGGAGGCGCATCGCGTCCACATAATCCCTAAGAATCCGGGCACTGATGGTTCGGACTACATAAACGCCACATTCCTCCCTGGTTTCAATCGGCTCCGAGAGTTCATTGTCACACAACACCCGGTTTGGGACACAATCGGCGACTTCTGGCAAATGGTTTGGGACCACAACTCGCAGTCAATTGTCGTTCTCTCATCTGTCATCGACGAGAAAGAGTTCCCACAATTCTGGCCGGACAGAGACGACGAGTGTGACTACGGCTCGTTCAAAGTCAAACTGACAGACGAGGCGCGCATCGTTCAAGAGGGCGGAGGTTTCATCACAACCAGGGATTTCATGTTGCAATCAACCCAAGATGACTACGAGCTTTGCTGTCGAATATTCCACTGTTCCGATTGGCCCGAACGGCAGCCACTAACTAATGTGTTCGATATGGTCAGAGTGGTCCAAGATTGGTCCATGGAGATGCCCAACGGGCCCGTCATTGTCGTAGACAAGTATGTCCACCACAAACTTGTTATTCTTGCAAACGTTCTGACCAACTCTTCTTGTTGTGCTCATAGGTTTGGCGGCACCGAAGCGGCCACCTTTTGCTGTCTTGCCACTCTCTACAAGCAGCTCAATTTCGAGGATTGTGTGGATGTTTATATGTACGCCAAGTTGTATCACTTGCGACGGCCTGGCATTTGGCGGTCTCAAGACGATTACTTGTTTCTGTATCGGGCGTTAGAGTCGTTGGTGTCCAACAATCCCGAGGAGAACAACGGCAGTCATTACGGCAGTCAACTAACCGTAACCAACGGTCACTCCAACGGACACGCAATCAAAATCGGATTAAGTGGCGATCAGACCCTCAAAATAGATTCGTTAGCTTAAGAGTAGTTTAAGTGAATTACAATTATTGTTAACTAATTAATGAATATTTGGAACTCATTTACCGATTGATTGAACAAACGTTTGTTCTGACAAACCATTCGTGATATGTTATGACTTACCATTGAAGTTGATTTTGTCTAATATTCTGTTCTTTGTATTATAAAACATAAACCAATTGCTCATCAATTGTCTGTTCAGTGTCCTCGAAGTCTCTTCGGAGCCACTGATCCGACAAACTCTTAGTCAAAACAAATTTACTATTTATTTGATACAAAACTCATCGAAAAACGATTTCACAATCGATACAAAACAGATAGTAATCAATGATTTGTCGATTTCTTATGTCAATCGTCTCATCGAAACCATTGAAACCAATTGTATTGAACAGAGATCTCACTGCCATTGCGTTCATACCATTCATCACTTCTTCCACTTTTGGACACAAATATTGTATACATTTTTTGAAATTCGTATTTAAGAACAAATGTTTTAAGAAAACCAATTGTGAAAATATTTAAACGAAAACTTATACTCGAATATAGAATTGTGTGTTCAGAGGAGAGGAACCGAACCGAAAGGGACGGAACGAAAAGCGAATTTCGGTCGCAATTCGGTGTCAAATGAATGTCTATTGTATTGAAGTATTTGTCGATTAATGCGAAATCCGTTGACTTATTGAATAGATTTTAGATTTTTTATTATTAATGATTTATTATAAATGAATCGTAATATTGAATTATTATTATTCTATAATTTTGTACATAAAGTTCACAAATGTTTTAAATGTAAAGATAAATAAAGAATTGAAGAATTGCTGTCAAACTGTTCGCTAATCTCTCTCAACCAGTGTTGCCGTCAATCAGAGCTCATTAGAGGTCACAGATGTTGACGGAAACCAAAGGATCGGTAGTTGCGGACAAAACAGTATGAGTTTTATTGTGAAAACTTATTTGGATTCTACAATCGATTAATTATTTTATGTCAGAAAATGACTAAGTATAGTAAAACCCGAATTCGAAAATTGATTGAAGAGAAGAGATTACTTCTTAGGCTTCGCTTTCGTGAAACCGCTAGAAAAAGGTTTAGTTCAGTTGATTCAAGTCTATGGCTCTGACAAAGTGTTGCCACGAGAATGTCGTTTCAAATGATATCGACATTAGTTTTGAGACGCTTTTAAGAACACTTACGCATCGCTCACAAGAGATGACTTCCAATATTTAAAAATAGATCCAAAAGTACCGAATTTGACAAATATATAGAAATTCTCGTTTAATTCACATTTTCTGATAAATAAATAAATAATTTGCAAAACAATACCATATTTTAGTAGCATTTGAATGACATCAAGAACTGAGATCAATATCAACGCTTCGGTTCGACAATTAGTGAAAAATCGTTCAATGATTAGATATTTTCGAGACATTCACTGCAATTAAGGCGTTTTGCTATTGAATGTGGATTTAATTTGAAAGCGATCACTAAAACACTTCAGAATAGGTTTGGCTTACGATTACCAAAAATCAAAGATAAACTGAATAGTTGATAAAATTAATTTGAATTCTAATAACAAAATATACAAAATAATACATGCAATAACTAATAAGTGCTCGGCTGTCAATAGTTTTGGGTCTAAACCAAATAAATTTGAATATTTCTTCTATTTTAATAATTACAGCATTGCACTCAACATAACTAGCAATTAAGCAGAATATTTCGATATCGGTCTCAGTAGTCGATGTTATTTTATGCCCAAGAGATGATAAAGATTACAAATCTGTATTGTAATCGACATGAAAATTGTGTGTCCGAACAATAATTTAGTGAAAGAATAATTGGTTTTGCGTTACATTTGAGAAAAGTATGTTTCACTCAAATAGAAAACAAAGTGTTTGAGAATAATATTTCAATATTGGTATGAATTTAACGCTAAAGACATCACAAAACAAACTAAAAGCAATGAATAAATCGATATATACTTCAAAATGTTTCTTATGTTTAGGCATTCAATGCATTAATACCTTCGAAGCAAATAACTGACAAAATGTCTGTGAAAGGGCTCTAAAGTGACAAATATAGTAAATATGAACAAAATTACAAAAAATATATATAATTTACGTTTAGATTTGTTTTGTGATTCAGTAAATTAAAGGTGAGATCAAAACTGAATAACTAATGAATGAAATTAAATTATACAAAGAAAGGATCACTTCTTGTGAGACGGATTAGAGCTGACCTCAACTTTGTGTGGCTTCTCCTCGGGTGGACTCTGGAACAGAGTCTTATTGAGTTCGCGCGGGTCTTCGGGTGCCTTCCACTTGCTAGTGATCGAGACGAACGGCACCCACTGCTCGTCCGACTTGACCACAATCGCAAACTTGAAGTCACCTTCAACTGAATCGTCATATGCGTCAACTTTTGATTGGGTTTTGAATTTAACGATATTTATGACTTTGTTCTTCTCTGCTCTGCAGTTGATGTAAGATCCGAATAGATAAATGGTTATCGTCGGTTCGCAAACCACAGTACCGCTAATGAAAGAACAAAATTAATCCAACTAAGACCGGGTTTCAGGAAATTAAATTAATACTTCGACTTGGAAGTCGATGGCTGGCAGTGGTCTTCGATGTTGGCATCGGTGGCCAACAGTTTAAGAATCCTTTCGTCATTTACTTCAATGTCTTCTTTGAATATGATTTTGAGCGACAAATAATTAGCGCCATATTCTTTGTCAGCTTCCAATTCAGAAGTTGATATCTTTGGAACGAATGGCGATACGAAGATGTTTTCAGTGACCGAACAACTGGGAGAACGCGGAGGAATGACACGCGAACTCGGGATCGGTTCGTCTGAATTGAATGTCGACGGATAGACCTTTTGTTTGTTGAACAAAAGTTTCCGTTTCACGTCTGATCCGTCGTTCAGATGCTTCAATCTGTTCATCATTGCTGTGAAGGCAGAGAACCGTTTGTGCGGCGAAGGGCTCACCGTCTTCGGTGTGCTTCGACGTGGCCTCAGTCGGAAGGCCGGACTGTCTTGTTGTGAGTCTTCTCCTTTGGTTTTGCTCTTCTTTGCAGTCGACTCATCCACAGACAAATCGTTTGGTGTCTTGCAGTCCGAGCATAGTTCGGATTTCAGTTGTTTTCGGTTGGGCTCTTCGGGCGACTGAAACACAGGAGACAGACATCTGGTCTGTGATCGGGTTTGCGGTGATATCGAAGACATTGTTTGTTTCGTTTGACTCAAACAATGAGCGATTGGTCACAAGTTTCAATTCAAATTAGATTTAGTTTCAAACTTTAACTTAAATTAAATGTCTTTTTAAACTTGAATTTTAACTAAATTCACATAAACTTATATACAATTCGATATAAATATCGCGAACGAGCCATAGGTTTGAATGCATTTTCGTGAACCAACTCAATGACAAACAACTCATCAATGATTGAAATCGTCAAAAATGTCTTCAAATCGATACCAGTATTGACCTAAAAAAGACATTAATTGAATGTTAGACTAATTTAGAGATAATTAATGTTTCTAAATCGATTACATCTATGTGTGACCAATATTTCAATTCATTGTAGACTTAAATTATATTTAGATTTGAAATTATGGATAATATTGATCGCAAAGACAAACAAATGAGAAAACCCTTCACTAAATATGTCTTCAGGTGTCTTAAGGCCTCGATTGGCCAACTACTACATCAGTCTCTTTGTGATGATTAATTCCGATAGCACTTAATCTCATGGGTTGACCATGCTGTCGCTCAATTAGTAGAAGTATAGTTCAACTGGGTGTTGACTGGAGTTACATTTGAATATTGAAATAAAAAACTGGTTTTCCTTTAAATACAGACCAAAGAATTGGTTCAAAAGCGATATTGATTTACATTAAATGCAATACTCGTCTCACAGCACACAAAGAGTCGACTTCTGTGTCAACAAATGGTAGTTTCAATCGACAATCAGTGGCCAAACAATTAAGCAAAAGGTGAGGTATGGCTGAGACTGAGAGGCAGGCCTTGCCTTCACTGCAATGGATGTCCGCATTGGTGTTATGTTTGGCTCAGTAGAGCACACAAGACCTCAGACACGTACAGCTCTGATCGCATCCAATTGGCCTCAATTCACCCGATTTCAATCAAATTCTTACCTAATGTTGATCTCACACCACTCTTGTCCACGTATGACCCGCTCTGGCCACGGCTATGGCCGCCGTTCCGTCGTTATTGACGTCCAAAACCAAGGTTTAAAAGGACTCAGTTGTGAGCACTTTTGTCATAAACGGTAGGTTTAGGAGTGAATGAGAGGCTCGACTGCAGTACTCAACCAATGAATGAATGGCTGACGGAATGACTGACTGACTGCCACTAACCGTAGCCCAGAGTCGACACACTTTTGCCAAACACTTCCCAAAAGCACTTAATTTCATTAGTTTTCACTGATTTCTCAATTCAAACATTTTAATTAATTACTCGTTTGAATCAATTAGTCCTGTTTTGAGTACAATATACGAAGGGTTTGATGCAATTTACATATTATCTCAATTATCTTTGTATCAATATATAATGAATTTTCAACAAAAAACAATGTATCAATTTAGCAATTATTATTTAATTAGAAATTTTATTTTTAGATCCAAACAACTATTGCATCTTCATATATCACACAGACTTTCAAATTAATTTCTGCACATCGAGGGACTAAACTTGTTTATAGTTTTATCTCTCAAAATATGCTACTTATCAGAGTTACTTTGGAATGGGCTATAGTGCACATCAATATGAAAGGTGGAGTGAAATTAGACCAGAAATAAGTGAAATAATCGAGATAAGCGATTTCAGTTCGCAATATATTTGTCAATTTATTTGTCAACAAGTAATAATTTTTTACAAAAAGAATGAGTTTTATAGTTAAGCTCGATAAAATATATGAAATTTTAGAAAAATTCTCAACAAATTGCTCAAATGAAGTAGATTCAAATCATCAAAGGCATTTTGTATAGCAAAAAATATTAGTATCAAAATATAAAAATTGTCAATTATTTTTGCAGTATTTTTGAATCGAAATGACTTTCCAGTCTCGACCATACTTTGTAATAATTTTCATCCAATGTCTGACACGATTTTAGACCCCATTCTGTGACCGTCAAACTCAGACAACTCTCGAACATAAACGCCTTGAAA
>JAQGCD010000149.1:0-13419 GCA_034698965.1 Zygoribatula sp. | reverse complement strand
TTTTTGGGCCCATAGCTCTGTTATCCAACTGATAGGTGCTCTCGAATCATAGCAAACTTTATTTAGTGCCAAAACAGACAACTTTTGGCGCTCTTCGTCGCTCACTATTTGCCTCTCTGTCTCTGATTCGCGTTATGAGTAAATGAGTTGATTATGAGCTCACATATTGAGCTCGCAGTGAATCACAAGAATCGCGAGAAATGATGATGAAGTGAATGAGGTCTGTGATGATGATGACTGTGCGATGCAAGAGTGCAAGAATGTAATGATGAACTGATTCAGTGATTCAATGATTCCGACACTACTGCATCAAACTATGTATGATCTACCAGATGTTAGACGCACACCACCGCCGACAACACCACTGACTGCGTTGGGCCCTTTGGATCACTTGATTGGCTGCTCTTCGGCTACAGTTGGCAAAACATCATTCATTTTTTGTTATGCAAACTCGTAGGATAGCTCTGGTCTAGTGGTGGCACTGGATAGCACTGGTC
Organism: Zygoribatula sp.; assembly: GCA_034698965.1. Classification (NCBI taxonomy): domain Eukaryota; kingdom Metazoa; phylum Arthropoda; class Arachnida; order Sarcoptiformes; family Oribatulidae; genus Zygoribatula; species Zygoribatula sp. Next base: position 12,922 of record JAQGCD010000149.1, on the reverse strand, counting down.
TCTCCCCAACCAGTCCCTGACAAACCCCCTATTATTTCCTTTCTCTTTAAAAGATGTTACTTCTCGAGTGCTTACGAGTGGAGTAGCCCTTAGTTCCAGTCAGTTCAGTGGCTTCAGTGACAGTGCTTCGAGATTTGAGACAAGTCGAGAGTTAATTGTGAGTTCACTGCTGTAGTGCACTGCAGCACAGACTACAAGAGTTCGTTTGTCTTAAGTCGTATGCGGAGGGACCGGAAACTTATGATTACTTGTGATTTAGCCTTTGGCCAAATCTCAGCTAAATATCATTTACACAGTTGTGGCCGTTCGGTAGCAGAGAAGTGCCGCACATGCCCTGTAGTACGTGCAGTGCGTGTATCGCAGTGTCAGTTCAGTTCTGTGTTGTGTGTGTTGTGCTCTCTCGGTCTCGATGCCAGTGCTGTCCAACTCTCAACACATAGTGCAGTCGAATGTGCGCTAAACTGAAATAAGGTCTTCAAGAATCAGTTGAATCACTGGATTCACTGAACAGATTTGTGAACAGTCTATGATCGGCAAACACACATTCGTTTATCATACAAGTGTATACAAGTGACTCCTTTTCGTCGTATCACTAGTACAGTGTATTTATATCATATGCGGTGCACTGTAAGCCAAGTTCGCACCGATCGCACTGTCCTGTCGTGCACTCGTGCTGTCTGTGCCCAACACACAGCATACATCACATTCAGTGCATACATTTCTCATTATTAGTTACACTAAATGAGCCACATTTCAATAATTAAGTAATTGTTTTGTTTTACGACAATATTTTGGTCGTTTTCTGGCAAATTGTTATTTGCTTTGTGTTTGTCGTCAAATGTTGATGCGATTCGTTTTAATTATATCGTTGTTGACGATCGGATCGGCGCTGGCGTTGGACGCAGACGAGTCAGCAGCAGGTGAGTCAAGTCATTGTCATCACTTGTTAGATAAGACATCATTGTCTCAGCCATGGATTAGCTGATTAACTTGATTAAGCGATTGAGTGACGACAAGGCACTGTTCAGTCCATGTAATCTAGTTAATGCAATTGAATGCCAATCTTTCTATTTTGATAATCGTTTTGGGCCAAACATTGAGCCAAAAAGTTTGGCATTCAATGCAAGTCTCACTACATTTGCGCTCGCATTGACTTCTCATGACATAAACGCGATCCGCATTTAACCAGGAATTCCGAATGTATTGCTGCTTAGGTAAGACTCAATCCCTGATAGAGCTCAGGGATAATGTAGTTTAAAATTGACACAAACTCTGCTGCCATTCATGTAATTCATTCAATGCATCCTTTATTCTGACGATAATCCAGTCTTCGCTCTAATTTCGATCTCTCCCTCGCTCTTCCTTTCCCTCGAACACAGCTCTCCATTGAGATCTCAATTACTCTCTCATTCTCTCTAATGATTTGTGTATTGCTCTCCTTTGCGATGAATTATTGATAACCGATTAAAGAGGAGCGAAAAAAGCTAGTAAAACAGTGAAAGTTGTTTTTATAAAATATTGTTAAGTGCTTACAGAGTGATGGAAAGGCTAGAGATTGTGAACGGAGTTGAGTGCAGTCAGTTGTATGTCGTCCGAGCAGACCGTAATGCTGTAATGCCCTAATGCCGAGAAGAAAGGCTAATTAGGAGGTCAACAGGAGAGAGACAGAAGAGAATGCAATGCAATGCAATGCCAAGAGTATGGACACAACGAGCAATGAGAGGAAAGGGCCGCTTAATGCCTGCTCTGGGACTACTTAGCCGACCAAGAGATCAATAGAGCGACTGTGACGTGAGCTCGCACTGTCGTAAAGACCACTGTCATAATGGTTCGGCTCTAACAACACACATAACCCACGACTAGACAAGACAATAGGATTGTCTAATTGCACGCTTTTCCTTAATTAAGGCAACTCTTCACTCGTATAGTCAGTGGCAATGTTTATGAGTGCCAGAGGGAGTCAGAGCCAGACCTGACGACTGGATAACTCTGGCAACTGTTAGAACGACTCACATGAGGCAAGTGCTGACCGTAAAGCAGGTGCACTCACTATACAGTGTAGACTACATTGCATTGAGTGTACTCTCAACGACATCACTATTAAGTCGGTTACGTGTTAGCAAAGGGAGACTGCGATTTATTGGCCGAAACAAAGCCAAACCTGATTATACTTTTGGTCGACACTAAAAATGAACTCTTTTATTAAATATGCATGAATTGCGCTCAAGACACGAAAAGGGCTTGGATGCCAATGTCTGTGCCAATGCTTGTGCTGTGTTGGCTCTGTGCTGGCTCTGTGCTGCTTGCATTGCAAGCATCACTAGTATTGGATGCATTTACATTGCCTACAAAACGAAACTCACTCCGAACCCACTAACCATTCAATTGATCTATTGTTCCGCAGAGGAATATATAAACTTCCAGATAGTTATAAATTATAACATTGTGGGGATATGTGTTTGGCGAAGTCGACTGGAAGCGGGCTCAGGAGTACAGGAGTAGTGTGAGTGAGGACAGGCAGTGAGTAGTCATAAGCAGTGACAGCGAGGACAGGCTTCGTCAATATTTGTCTTGCATTGATGCAGACATGAATGCAGATTACAGTAAGATATGGTCGGACGTGAGCCGAATTGTTATGCAATGCAATTGTTTTATATTGTTTGCAGTTTAGGCGATGGCAAAGCTGTTCTGCCATCGGAACAGATGAGCAAAGAGATGGCAACGTTGGCCATCACAGACCAACAAATGATCGACTTAGGGCTGAGCCTGTGCTCGGGTCAAGTGTTTATAACCGGCATTATCAAGATTTCCTCTGATGGCTAACTGCTTGAGTGTTTGCTGCCATTCGTGCCATTGTTTTGGTAGCAAACAGTGCATCTTCTGATGCATATATCCTCTGAGAGGAAACGCTCTCTAATGAATAGTAACCACAAGTCTTTATCTCTGATCATCGATGCGTTCACTCGGAGACCAAGAAAATACTGGAAATCAGTTTTGCGTTCAGACCTCGAGAAAACCACAACAAATGCATTTATGGCACAACTCGGCAGTGATTGCGGTCTTTACCAATTCAAGCGATTCAGAAATGAGTCCGACTCTGGACCCAAATTCTTTCCGAATAGATCACTATTAAGCCCAACATTTATATACTTAGGAAGGGGGCGAACGAAAAACAGAATGAGAGAGAGAGAGAGAGAGAGAGAGAGAGAGAGAGAGCATCGTGCCTGCGATTAATAGCTTATATTAATGCCTCTAAGATTTATTGCAATACGCATTCGGTAAGAAAAATCGGTAATATATAACTGTAGACCATAGCGGCATAGATGGTGTGCATTTGTGCCATAGCTATAACATAACAATAAGAGACAAACAGTACCGAACAGTGCATACACTATCCTCTGCACAACTGGCCATCAATGTGCCGGAGCTGTCACTCGAGACACTTTAGTGCAGCTGACAAGTCATTCACTCTGATCATTACTTTCAGCCGATGAGCCGGTCGTTGTCAAAGGTGTGGCCGGTCAGTCGGCGGCCCTGCCGTGCCACGTCGACCAGAACGAGTGCGGTGAGGTCTACTTCCTGACCTGGACCAAGTTGGAGCGCGACGACCGCTGGTCAAGAATATACATCTTCGCGGACAACGTGGAGAAGCCGTTGCGTGATCTGACCGGAAGGGCCAGATTCTCGCTGAACAAAAACGAAGCCCAACTGGCTATCAATCATTTGAAAGGCTCGGATGAAGCCCTCTATAAGGTTAGAAAAATGAGATAATCGGTGATAATAGACATGCATTAGTTGTACACTTTGGGAATGGCAATAAACAAAATGTTATTTTGCTCTTAAGTGTGACGTGACATATGTTACGGGGGGATCGGCTCTCAACCCACGACCAGCGCTCGGCAAATGTCCGTCTCTTACGTTTGTGCGCTTAGAGATAATCGGTATTTACTTTTGTTTAACTTAATTTGAGTCAAACCTAATTATGACGAATCGATGCTTTGATTTACAACATTTAACACTTGACTCGCTTTCAGTAAAACCGTCGAAGGCTTACATAGAGTACAAGAACGTTCCGATAGAGAACGGCAGCCAAATAGATGGGGTCGAAGGTCAGGTTTTGAACGTGGCCTGCGTTGCCATTGGTGGCAAACCGGCGCCGACCGTCAGCTGGCGAGCGATCGACTCTGCGGGCACGGCCAACACAATCGACGTGAAGAACTCGTCGATGAGCGATAATATGACTCGACTGGTATTAACTAAACAATTATCCCGAACCGATCTGAGGGCCAGATATGAGTGTCACGTCCAACACGAGGCCATCAGAAATAACTCGATGGATACCTACGCTATGATTGATGTCAGCGGTAATTGTCTCAAAACTTCCTAATCTTTTTGAGCAAAACTTTTTCCATTCAATCAATAAGAAGTAAATCCAAAAAGTTTTTCGTTTTCTCTCTCTTTTTCGGTTGTGATTAAAGTCGGCGCCAAATCTTTAGAAATAGTGGGTCCGACTGATCAGATCAGGGAAGGAGATGTGGCAGTAATTCAGTGCATCGCGTACTCAAGCAAACCCGAAGTGCAAATAGTCTGGAAAAATGGGTAATTCTTTGCTTATTGGACTTGTTTGCTACCATTGCTGGTATCACTATTGTATGGATTGTATGGATCGTATGGCTTCTGCATTGATGTCCATTACATGCCATACATCTTATCGCCAATACTCTGATACATGCATTGTCTTGCCTTTGCATTCAGGAGTCAAATTATAGACAGTGTAGTGAAGAACGAAGTCGAGGCCAACAGTGATGGCTCGACGCTCAACACTCGATCCTATTTGGAGCTAAGGGTCTCACGTTTTGATCACTTGAACGCAATTGAATGTGAGGCCATAAATGTTGCGATGAAACAAGCGATCACCGAATCGATTGAACTCAAAATTCAATGTAAGTCCTAAAGCCGGAGGCAGTCCTCCATCGATGCCGATGTCAATCGATCCCAATGTCTATGTGAGAATGGTTTTATCATTTATTGATACAATTGTTTTCTTGTTCACTAAAGACTCGCCGACTGTTGTTATGGAGCCTAAGAATGGACTGGCAGTGAATGAGAGCTCAGATATGGTTAATATTTACTGCACTTTCAATTCAAATCCCACTGAATTGATAGAGAATGAGACCAAATGGTATAAAGACGATCAACTGCTGGACACTGAGGAAAGCGAGCATTATATCAGTTCGCTTTCCGGATACCCAATCCTCACAATCGTAAATCCGATGCGAAACGATTCCGGAGCTTATTATTGTTCGGTGGCCAACAATATTGGAGTTGGAAAGGCAGAGGAGTCCATACCAGTCAATGTGCTCTTCCCTCCCACTGTCAACCTCCAAATACTTCCCAATCCTGAACAGGGATTTACTATCAAAGAAGGCGATGATATTCGTATGATTTGCAACATTATTGACGGCAATCCACTCAACGTATCCAAAGTTAAATGGATGAAAAACGGCGGACAAATGGTCAGCGAACTGACCGGTACTGACGAGAGTCCGCAGCGGGAGATCACGTGGCTTAGTGTCACCCGAACTATGACCGGCAACTACACGTGTCAGGCGACTTCCGAGGCGGGCGCCGGTCCCGTCAGTAATTCGGTTCAAATCGACATCAGTTACCCTCCGGGAAGAGCAATCATAAGACAGATCAATGGTGTCAACGCAGTCAAAGGTCAAAACCTAACTCTTGAGTGTATTATCTCAGAAATGGGAAAGCCGTCGACTGATATTGAGTACGTTTGGGAGACTCCGGATGGCATACCCTTTCAGACAAAAGAGCCGATTCTTCACTTGACTGACCTAAAGCTATCAAATCGCGGAAATATCAGTTGTGCGGCCACTAATGAAGTAGGAATCGGACCGAAGGCCATATTCAAAGTGAATCCTCTGACGTCCCCACAAATCATTGATTCTCTTCCGGCAACGATTGGTGTAAATGAAAAATTAGTGCCGAGTCCGTCCTCTCCGATGGGAGAGGCAGTGAGTGTCTCTTGTCGTGTCGAGTGCTTCCCTTTGTGTCAGATTTATTGGTACAAAAACAATGAGCTCATCGATAACTCTTCGAGTGAGTACACCATAAAGAATTCGGTTCATCCCGAAGAGTTCCTACTGAACCGCTTTGAGTCGGTTGTCTCGACCCTCATCTTCAATATGAGTGCTTTGTATCCGTTGGATCGGATCCGCGACACGAATGTCAGCTATTCGTGTGTCAGCAGCGATAACGGCGTCCGTCCCGGAGCTTCAGTCAGATCGGAGACTACTTTTCAGGTCGAATGTGAGTATCGATTGATATATTAAAGAATTGAACAATGGATTCAATAACTCATAAATAATGAAACAATACGTTAGGATAGCTCTCGATTCTTCTGTTTATCTATCTCTCAATCATTTTTTAGAAATGTTACTTATATTAAAAATTTATTTATCAAAGCCTTACCTTTCGGTCAATGCACTACATGTGTGACATATCGGGCGAAAAGTTTGCTTTACTTTTGATTTATGACCACATTTTTCTTCAAACTATTATTACATTAATACGGGTTTTAATTAATTATTTATATGATATGTAATGAAAAAGTCGTTTCCTTTTCCTCTCTTTTTGCTCCCATTCCTTAATACATTAGATAATAGTGTCGACTCGTCTCCAATTTTCACTCTAATCGATAAAATATTTTCGCTTAGACTCAAACTTTATATAATTGAATCGATAGCTCGTAAAACCAAAATTTCATCAAATTTTCATTATATATTATTCACAGGAAATCTCTTAAAGCGATATTTAAAGTTAAAAATTAATAATAAATAAACTTAAAGTAGTTATCCGAGGAAGCTATTGATCGTTGTTTTAGACTAACAGTCGATATTTGAGAGCTTTATGTGTAATGAAATAATTTTTTCGTGCCATTAAGACATAAATCAGGAATAAAAACAGAATTTTAAGCCTAATTCAAAGGAGAATCGCATTTAAAAGAAAGGCTTACATAGAAATGGGTTAAGAAATGATCCGAAAAGCCTTTTCCAGCCTTCAGTTGCGGTGAATTCCAGTGTCAAAGACATTAAGTTTTAACTGATTTTATAGTTGACATAACTCACAGTCTGTGAATTAGCCGCAGTCGGCATCACTAGTGTGTTGTTCCTGTGCTCTGATCGATACTGTTTAGCATCGCATCCAATATTTCAAACCAAACACTGACTCAAACTTCGGGTAAATTAGTATTTTCGGTGGCAAACAGTGACTGATTTGACTATTAAGCGATGATAACAGTTATCAATGCACTGCTCTATTAACTCAGTTAGTGATGGCATCGAAATAATTTTAATGCCTTTCCTCCGATCAAATAAATGCCTTCTAAGCCCAAACCGACTCCTCTCTCGTTTCATTTATTGTGCTTCACTCTAAAGAGTCTAAAGCAAGCAATTGTTGGATTGAAAATTGAAGAATTGAATTGAATGCCATATTGATGTCATTGATGTCATTGATGTCATGTCACTTACTTGCAATTGGATTTGTTTTGCAGACCCACCCGAAAATTTGAGACTAAGGCCTAAACGTGTTGATGTGATTGAAGACGACATTCCACCGGAGATCTTATGCCAGAGCGACGCTCTGCCATCAGCTTCTTATCGGTGGCTCTCGGCCTCGTCTTCGGACAAATTTATTGGAGTTATTGCTGACACACCATTATTATCACTTAACACCAGTATCCAAAGAGATAGAGCCGGCACATACACGTGTATCGCATCCAACCGTCACGGAGAGCATCGCATCGATCTCTTAATTAACGTCCTCTGTAAGCATCTCTCTCTCCCTTCCTCTCCCTTTGTTTAAACTTCTTGTGCTATCATATGATTGTCCAAACATGCATTGCGTGTACTACTGTTTGTACAGTCTTCTCATATCGAATGACATTCTCATTCTTAGCGGAACTTTTATCAATTGATTACATTTGTGTGTCATTGTTATGTCAGATCGACCGACTTGCAAGTTATATGAGAGTCGCTCCGACGACGACCAGGAGATTGAATTGGTGTGCGAAGTGACGGACGCCAACCCCAACAATGAGCTCACTTTCATCTGGTCTTTGAATGACTCGGCAATTAACGACACAACAACTCATCAAATGGTCAGATGGGAAGGCCTCAAGTCAAGGCTAGTGATTCCGGTGGCAGAAGAGTCCATGTTTGGCAGCTGGACGTGTTCTGTGGCCAACTCGGTCGGCCAGAGTGAGCCCAACTGCACCCTGTTCGTCACGCCTCCAATACCTGGTCAGAAAGACATGTCTATGCCATATCTGATGTGACATATCTGATGTGTGTTATCTTTTCTCCTTTGTATTAGTGTTTCCAGTTGGCGAACAGTCCATTATAATGATATCGATAATAATCGCTGCCATAATAATTACATTTATTGTGATACTATTAGTCCTGATATGTCTTATGCGAAGACGTCGACGAAAACAAGGTTTGCAAACGCTATTACATTAGAATAGTCTTCATCCGTGAAGACGTGCTTTGCATGTGTTGTCGCTAACCACTGCTTCTTTGGCCATCGTTTTCTCCATAGAGTCGAATCAAGTTTCGCAAACACGACGAGAGAAGTAAGTTTAATGCACTTCAGGCCCTCTAATAATCTAACTTTTGTTTAATGCCTCTAATATAATGGTCTTTTAGTAGTAATGCGTTGGCATTATAAACACTTTACTAACAAAATATTAGACTAAACTAATGTCTGAACCATAGCTGCAAAGCACTTGATTTGCATTTTCATCAATTATTGAATTGGCGTTGCAGTCCAGATGGAAGCCGTTCGCCGACGCCCTCATCCTTGAGCAGTCATTTATCATCAAATCAAGGTATGGCAAACGATCGCATCTCTAACCATACAATACCAAACAATACCATACAATACTCTAATGACTTGAAAGCATCTAATCTTGCATTCACTAAATTCATTGCCCTATTAACTGATTGATTGGCATTTGTTGTGCTTTCCCTAATATCCAGTAATAACTTACAAAAAAGCCGAAATGAATCCGAGACTCAAACGAAACGACAAAGTGATGGGTGAGATATCTCTTATAATCGCGCGATAATAGTGTCAAATGTTAATTGTGTTGAAAGCCATTGTTTTAATGTCTTTTCTTTCGCACAAACAGATGCGACCAAAAGCGAAGGCATCAGGAAGTTGTCGCCTAACGAGAGCCACGACACCAATGGCGAGACCGCAGCCAATAGAGACATGTATGAGAACATGCCGTTCCAGAGGAAGGTATGTCCGCCCTCTCACTGCCAGATCGCGGCCAAACTTATTGATCATTGATGTCAATTGGCTTACATTGATGTAGAACTGCATGTTATTGAACGGCGCTTACGTTCCCCAATATAACGACAACATTGCTCAACTAACGCGCGAACTTCGCCGAACACAGTCGGCCCGCTTTCACAACCACTTCCAGGTCTTTAATCATTTGATAGCAGCTCTGAGACTAACAATTGCTTTGACTACAGACCTCGAGTCAAAACATTTACCACATATATGAGCGCAATGTAGTCTACGCTGACTTACAACTAACCGCTGAAGACGACAGCAGTGAACAGAAGCTAAGCTTCAAAAGCAATCATTTTAGCAATCACTCGGCGATCAACCATAACAGCCATAACAGTCACCATAACAGTCACCATAACAGTCATCATAACAGTCTGAGCCGATTCAAAGTCAGTGAGAACATGCATAACAGCCATAAGAGCCACAATGGGCATAACAGTCATAACAGTTACCACCGAAGTCAGCACAACCGAAGCAATCAGTGCGAGTACGCGGTGCTCACGTTCGACAGCTCGCCCTCACCGCCCAGCATATGCTAACACTATACTGATGACACTGTTGTCTGCCTGTTGACAGCCCTTCGGTGTGGACATGGATGACGTGCTCTACGCCGATATGTATGACGACGTCAAGAGTGGCAAAGTCAAAGACCCGCGAGTAAAGCCGCCGCTGCCCCCGAAGGGAGAGCCGACCAAATCCAAGCCACCAAAGAGACCACCAAAGACTAAGAAAGCCCTTTAAATAGCTGTGATAATTATTTGTTAATAATGAACCGGTAGTGCCGGTGCTATGCCTGTGCTCTCAAAGCATACAATTATTTATTTAAATTCTAATTAAAGATATCTATTATTATGCAAAAGTCATTGCATTTCTATGCGAATCGACTCTCAATGGCGAGAAAGCATTTCAATTTCAAAACAAATCAATTGATTTTAATTATTCAAAGACAAAGACCATTCTTATGAAATGAGGATTTATTTTGTCTCTCATGTCAGCTCTGTTCTGCTTCTATTTGAGATCGCTTTTAATAGTTTTCAATAAAAATTATTATTCGATTGTGATATGAATATCAGAAAAACTCATTTTATTGACTCCAAAGCCGAGTCATTCAATTGTCTCTGATTTGAAATCCAATTGGTTTTCGGTTCTCTGAACCCCAAAGAAATTCATTAATGAGAAAAATATTTGAATCGACGGTTCAGTTAATTAATTTGAAGTGAACTCAACATTTCAAAACACAAAAGAGTAGTAATTATTTGATATTTGAGCATAAATTATAAGCAAAACCGAGATTTCTCTCGAAATTATAAGTTTGCTGACAATTGAGCGAAATTATGATCCGAGCAATTAGTGGCTTAAGTCGAGTCAATTTCCTCGATTATAATATGCTGTGCTATGACTGCGAGCACAGGAGAGTGAGAGCAGAGCCAATGCCAGGCAAAGGCAGGCAAAGGATGCGTTTCATTCAATTACTTTTGCATTAAGTTTTACAATACTCGGCATAAATCTTGAATTAATGGCAATTTATTTCTGGTCACGCAATGAATTTCTGGCCTTTCCTTCCGTTAACGACATTAACTCAACCCAAACAAAAGTTTCGCTGAATTTAGAGCTTATTTTTTACGACGATCTATGAGACTGTGAGCCAAATGCCAAATATCTGATGGCATTCAATGCGAACATCAAATTAAGGCAAATATTCTCTGATTTGACATAACATTAGTTGGGATTCAATTGAGGAACAAAACTCGAACTCAAAACACATCTTTCCATTCGGTTTGCATTCAATTCGTTCAACAGTTAAGCACTTTTAGACTTTCAGTCTATTTTTGACTCCAATGTTATGCAAATTATGTTTTGATAAAAAGAAGAATACATTATTCGAAGAGTTAGTCTCGACTTTCGACGAACACAAAGCCAAAGGTTTGTTATCTCTTGACTGCAATTGAGTAACACAATGACCAAAAGTTTTATTGCGTTTGGCAGACATTTTCCAAAGGATTTGTTGTGTTTCTCTAATTTATTTATATGTCTTTTGGAGGCGAAGGACATTGAAAGTGGATTTTATAGGTTAATAAAACTCTGGCGAAGTCGACAAAATAGTTATCTTTTATTTGTTAATCCCTTTTTGAAAATTTATATCCCATTCCGAGTGACGACTCATCCGCTCGTTTGCTCATTCGGCTCATTGTGTGTTCCAAAGCCCCAAACGATTACTATTTTTAATTTTTTGGCACAAAATTCTTAGACTTTTATAAGCTTTTTTGTAACACAAAACAAAAAATATTTTTCTGAATCATTAGGAAAAATATGTGACGTTTTGATAAGTGTTTGGAGGAAATGATGCGAACGTTTATTAGCAAATGAAATAGACTTTAATATAGCTCTGAGTGGAAGGGATTCGGGGCTCATATGAATACATGAGAAGATTGCATATGTGAAGCAATGAGAGGATGAGTGAATGAGAGGAGCAGTTGCCAACCAAATGTACGCCAAGACATCTGAAAATTGGCGACATTTGTCACATCTGTTGAAAGTCAACGACGACTACGAAAATGCTTTTCATAAATCAATGGCAAAAGAGAAATGTCTTTGAATTTGAATGACATTCCAACCAATAGAGAGACAGCGAAAGAGAATATCAAACGTTAATTAAATGACAAATAAATATATTTTGTTATTCTATTAACGATTTCGAGTATTTTAGAATAATAAACAATTAAACATTTAATTAACGAATCAAAGTATTAGAGTTAAAGTCAAATGAGCTGAGATGTCAGTGAACACATTTGAAGGGTTTGGAGCAATACTTAAACAACATCGGACGTCCACATGGTTATGAAACATCCAGCTATTCGCTATCATGTTTTAGTAAGCAAAGCATAATTGAAAGTTTCAAAAGAAATTGAAATTGTGATAAAATCTAGAGTGATATACCACCAAAGCTTTGAAATAACAATTTACTCGATAAATAGTTATTACTTCCTAACAAACTATAAGTTAATTTAGAATAAAAATTAATTTTGCATCAGATTTTAGGGAAAACTTGGATGCTTGAAATACACGTGAATGTTAGGTGTCGTTTTTGGTGAGTATGTATGCCATCATAATTTTAATTGTCGATATTTAGTTTTACTCCAGTTTAGTCATCAAAAGTAAACTAATTTTGTTATTTTATAATTCTCTGCAATCGAATACACTCTTTGATCTTTGAGCCGAAGAGAAGAGAGAAAATGAACAAAATTATAATCTCTTGTCATCTGAACGAAAATATTTCTGATTTGATGACCTCTTTTTGAAGAACGAGTTTCTCTAAATTCAATGGTTTTGTCATTCTTTTTGTGTTCCAAAATTAAATTCAGAATTTGCTGTGTTTGATCTGTGTTTGATCTATGAATATAAATATTAAACAAATTTTCGATTTGGCTGACAACTCAATGTTAATAATAACTAATAATATAAGTGAAGGTTATTTAATGTCGAACATATTGAGACCAATAACTGATACAAGAATTTCTGTGTTTCAAATTAATTTCAATGTTCACTC
>JAQGCD010000148.1:0-13420 GCA_034698965.1 Zygoribatula sp. | reverse complement strand
ATCTAGAGTTCGGTTTACATCATCGCATGTCTCTGTTCCTTAGCTCTGATCGACATCATGTAAACGATTAGTAGATTTAGTGCCAGTTTTGCCCGAATTTGGTTCATGGGGTATATCATGTGAGTCTAATGAAGCGAACCGCACTTCAATCCTCTTTATTCTTAATGAACTGGAGCCCAGGCATGTGTCCGCTCAGACCTCAAACCAAATTAATGTTTGCGCTGAACTATCATATAAGTTTGACTCTTACAAGTCGCACACGTGGCACCAGTCAGTGCACAGCACTGCCACAGCGCTACAGATCCATCTCAAGACCAACTTCGCTCTTTTCTGGACTTAAAGCACCGATATATATATAAATAGATGAGATATCTTCACCGTTCTCTCTCTCTCTCTCTCTCTCTCTCACCGCACGGGCAGGAAGTCGTCTGCATTCCATATTCACGCAACTGTTGCTCATCTCTGAAGCCGTGCGAGTCTATTATGTATTTGTCTATTCTCTATGGTATAGTCTATGAGAGTCTAATACAAAAGAGGTTATGCCATCCCTACGACTAATCGCCTGTCATTTGTTGCAACTCTTAGACTCCGACCAAATATTAGACTTCCCGTGCATTTGTGTTACGCAAGAGACCCGTTTCGGAACAAAGACTGTTTTGATAAGCACTCGTATTCTTCGTGCAATCGGCGAATCAAAAACAAAACTTTATCTCATGTCGTCCTCAGATAAATACATATGCGATATGCGATCCTATCGTCAGACTGTCTACCATTCTCTGCCCTGACTTTACCCTAACTCTCAATAACCCATTCATTACACATTTAATTATGTCTTTGAAAGTAATTAAGAGATATATTTCGGCCAAAAGTTGTTTTCAGTTCCAAATGTCTGTCTATGAATGTCTTGGAGGAGCAATAAAAGCCAATGAATGATAAACAGTGAACATTAGTGGAGATTTAATGAATATAAGATTTAGAATTGTAGAGAACCGTAGAGAAGGGCAGACCAGAAGTGAACCCCATTTGGAGTGTAGTTCAAGGCTGGGCTCAGACAGAGCTTTGCCAGAGTCTGCAGACTCGGCACACGCGATAACTTCAACCATTAGTTTAGTGATTCGTGTAAATTCATTGATCGAATAGTTGTAAGCGTTTGGCTGACTATAGTGACTATAGTGAGTCTTGAAATGCCATCACTGAGTCAGTCCGACAGACTGTCAGTGACATCCAAAGAAAGGCTCACTTTTCATAAGTGAAAGCGAAAGGAGAGACGGAATGCAGTGTATAATGCAGTGTCGAATGCAGTGCATAGCAGTGGCACAGGCAGTGCCCAACTCTGTTCGTGTGCCAGTCGCGTGTCCCTCGTGTCTGGTCGCGCGCCCTCAGCCACGAGAAGGGTACACATGTGTGAAGAGAGCCCTTTCGAACCGTTTTAGCCTTTGAGCGCACATACAATCGATGCCTTAACTCATTGAGGTTGAGATGAGATCCGAAACGCTTCGAGTATTTTGTGGCGTAAGAAAATAGGAAGTGAAGAGTGAATAGTGAAGAGTGAGCCACAAACAGCTTTCACTTTTGCCTTAACAGAGATTCCATCGTCTTTAAAGTCTCCCTCACATCCGGTTCTATCTCTGCTCCGACACCACTCGTAGGTCACTCGCACTGACCGTAACTATAGAGACAATATGTGCAGAACTGTATGCCTTGAGAAACAGGTGGACATCACTTTGTGGGCCTTTAAAGTTTAAACTTACTATCAGTATAGCTGTGAACGCGTGTCGGAGGAAATAGTGGTTATATATATCACAGGCTATGAAGATATGAGTGGCTCTGCACTCATTAATGAGCACATGAAGACACGATGCATCCGGTGCTCGCATTCTCCTATGTTCTGTTCTGTTCTGCTCTGTTCTGCGCTGAGATGACATTTGATGTGCAAACTGCTAACCAAAGCAAAACTCAGGAGTTTTAATGTCCTCTCGAGTTCAACATTCGATTTATACGACATGTGTGTGAATATACAACGAAGTGTGTGTATATAGATGTGCAAAATGAATGTGGATAAGTGATGGATGTACTCGATGTGATCGAAGCACATACGAAGCATATATTATTCGAGTATTGCAGAGAAAGCAACAATTATTGGACACACTTTTACAACTTTTTAGGATAAAAATTTATTTTATTGAAGAAATGGCACAAAAATATTGAAGTTTTGATTAAAAATTAAAAATCATAAGCAAATTGTATTGAAAATAGAAAAATGTTTTTGATTAAGAAATTAAGAAATGTTGTGAAACTTAGATATGAATAAAAGGTAAAAATTCTAATGAATAAGATTTCAATACAAAACTAGTAAAATAAATATTGATATAGTATTATAAGACAATTAATGAAATGATGACACAATGAATGGACTAGAAATGGGTGTCGACTATAAACTATGGCTCCGACCGACGGCTCACTCAGTGGTGATCGACAAGCGGTGGACGGAACGGACTTTGAGACCGGGCAATGATGGGACAATTGACAATGGCACAAGGGCACAATTGAACTAGCTGTCACACTCAAACCATTGAATGACTTCTTCGCCATTCGATAAGTCGGTTACAGTATATACTTATAATCGTATAAAACTATAGTAAATTATAAAATAAGAGATTTATTGGGAAACACGGCAAATGTGGGGACAGTGGGCAGAGAGAGTGGAAACCTATAAAAGTAAGTAAACTATAATATAGTAGTGATCCGATCGATGATATGGAAGAGTGAGTCCTTCAAGAATAAAGACAAGTCTTCATATGAGACTCAGACTGGAGAGGAACGGGAAGACTCGTCGAAGAGCGAGAGAACAGATCGTTGATGAGAGAGACCGTTGTGTCGATGCAATCGCATACACGAAGACTCTTCGTGTTTGTAAAGATAGCTCTTGAGCGCGAAGGCTTTGCCGCAGCGCTGACACACGTATGGCTTAGTGGTTGAGTGCGTTTGGACGTGTGCTCTCAGATTGCTGTTTATGCAAAGACACGATCGGTTGAATAATTAGTAACGATCGCAATGACCACAAACTTATCTCTAATGAAATGATAACAAACAACTGAGTCTAATGTTTACCTCTTGTCTGCGAACGCCTTCGAGCAGATCGTGCACTTGAAAGGCTTCTCTCCTGTCGGCACATAACCATTGCATTAGTCAAACATACAAAGTTAAAACATATAATATGAATATGAATAACAGTTGGCACAACTGACCTGTATGTGTGCGAATGTGGCCTTGCAACAGCCACGGACGGCTGAAGCACTTGCCGCAGAACTGGCACCGACAGGCCTGCCATAGACACATCATTGTATTGCAATGCGATCGTATACACATGTATAGGCACATACCTGGCTGTGAGTCCGCACGTGCATCGAGTATGCGGGCATCGATACATAGACTTTGTCACAATGCGGACACTTGCGGGCCTTCTTGTCGGTCACACTGCGATGAGTCTGTCTATGTCGCGCTAAGTTGCTCGAAGTGCTGTATCTTTTGCCACAGTCGGGACACACATGAATGTCAGTGGACGAGGGCGAAAGGCTTTCTGATTGGTTTGACTGTCAAATGTTACAATCGGTTAAATTAAGGTAATTACATCATCATTAGTTAAGATGATACTCACTTTGAATGCTTGGACGGCTTGAGATATAAAATTGAATGCATTTGTGGTCTGAGTCTGGATCTCGGTCTTAATTGGACTATCAATTTTGTCCCGCAAGTGATGGAGTGTCAGGTCCTGTGCCTGATCTTCGAAACTATCATCGTTTGACGAATAGTCAGAGCTTATTGAAAGCGATTTGAAAGCTTTTGATTCTTCCGTAAGGTTTGATTTGAGATTAATCACTAGATTACATAATTACCATGTAAAAATAGTTCTACCATCGCAAATGTCAATGCCATACCGTTAGATATAGGACTGTCCGGCTTTGGGATGGAGTCGGTGTGAGCCAACACCGATATTCTATTGTAGAAACGGGCCGGTGATCCGGGACTCGACGGTTTCAATGCCAATGGACTGGCATTGAGGGCGAGCTCATAATCAAAATGCTTGTGCTCTTCTGCCGTGAAGACGCTGTGCTCTGGACTGCTCTCTGTTTAGTGCAAAATCATTTGTTATTTGTTGTGTCGGCAGTCGACTAAATATTCTTAGTGTTCTAACAGATCTAACGAATGCATAATTAAAACAGATCAGCAATAAGAATGACACTGAGGACGCTCTCCTCTGCCACCCTCTCCTCGCATGAGCTCACAGCAGACCGAAAGCCCCACAGAATCTCATTAATGGAATAATTCTAAGAAAGTTGAAAATAGAGATTTGACGGGTCATTAAAATTATTCATTATTTTAAAGAATTCAATTATCATTCCCGAAATGGCTTTTATTTCTCACGTCTCAGTGAACAGTTAGCCCAAGACGTAGGGCTCGTCTCCCGACTCAGCAAAACATAGACAACACTGCGTTTAGACAACACTTCTACCAAAAGAAGGGTTATTTTGGTAGACTCGAGGCGTTGTTAACCAATGAAACCACATTAGGATTCATGACTCGCAGGGTATTAAACATTGCGATCAAAATGTTTTCAATAATTTCATTTCGTTAGAACTTTGCATAAGTTAAGCTATTGATGAGTCGTTAGAAATGTTCTTTTTATTGGTTGAGATTCAAAAAGACTAAAGAATCTGATCCAATAAAAGAACTTCTTTGATCAGAGTTTATTTAATCGGAACTACTTGTAAGTAAGTGTTGATTCGTTTGGAATCGATTGATATGATGGCTAACTGTAAGACTTGATCGATTGACACTTGTGTAAACTAAGAACTAAACTTCTCATTGATCGATTGCGAAATGCAATTGATGAATGTCCGTGCGTAATGATGAACGTGCATGTTAATTGTCTTACCTCTGGAATGGTCAATGGATTGGTGGTCATGTTGTGTGGTGGCGGTGACTGTGGTCGAGTCGTATCGTTTGTTGGTGATCAAGAAGGCCCGGGGCATCTTGGCATTACTCTGGGCTCTCACCACTTATGCAGAGGTGCAGTGCCTTCACTGAGTGTTCAGGAGAAGAGACGTCTCAGCAATAGTCTAAATAATGGTCGAGCAGTAGCGCAACGAGAGTGCAAGTGATGAGGATGAGAGAGACAGGAGAGGGCTGGATAGGGGACGGTTGTGCACCAGTAGTCTTGAGCCAAAAACATGTGGGTTTACGTGCATTCTGTTTCCCCATTGCATACATTTAGGCTCTGAAGACGTTTGGCAAAGAATCTCCATTTGGGCGAAGAGGTTATAAATAGTTTGGCTTCGGTTACATCAGCGCTCTTACAAGTAGTGCTCTATTGATGCTCAATGTTCGCTCGGCTCGGCTTCAGTTGACTCGGGCTCACTGATTGCTATGATTGCTCTGATTGCTGGCATTGCCTGCGCTTCATCTGATCATAAACAATTTCTATCGAGAGATAACTCCGATCAATGGCAAAGATTCGTTGCTGAGCTATCATTCTCAGATACAGTCACTCGAGTCAGTCGAGTTTGGTGTCTCTCTAGAGTCTAAGCTGAGTTTCTCACATTGTTATGCAATAAATGTATATTGTTAGTGCAAGGTGCTCTGCCCTCAAAGTTCGGGTTGTCTATTATAGGACTGATATCATGGGCTGCACAAATTTACCGAAATTGTAATAAATTAGTAAATCTTGCTTTGAAAATTTAATGCTAAAAATTATAACTCTGTTAGCTAGGTATATTGGCTGATGTTAGCTTGCTGACAATCTGGCAAAACCTTAGACATTTGCCAATCCTGCTCTAAGAGTATGGGTCGAACACCTCATTTAAAGCAGTGTCAAATATGTTTTTGGCAATTCTAAGTATTTTGATTATTCGGTGGTCCGGTCGTCGATCAGAGAAGATGTTCTAAATATAAAGAACTGATGATTATAGTCAAACAGTTGGGATAAGAGGGCGAAAGGCACTGCACAACAGATTGTTTGACTTGGATTCGGTAGTTATCCTGAGTTTTAACTAAACATTGACTTAACTGCAGTTCAGAACTCAGACTGCGATGTCTGTCATCAGTGATGTAGACCTGAGGTGCCAGCGATCAGCGCAACTATTGCTGGTGCTGGCACTGAACTGCTGGCACCGACACAAACAAATGGGAGCCAAAGCCAGCGCTACATCTCTGACACAGCTCTGACTCGTACTCAAAAACTAAACACTGAATGAAGAAGTTCTGAACTGATGTAAGAGAAACAGGTGTCGAAGAAAGAAATATAAATGCAGTCTATGCGACAGTCATTGCCATTAGAGAGATAGCCAGAGATGAAGAGTCACCGCAAACATCAACAGAGCTATTGACGACACACACGACTCAGTCCATCAGTCGTGTGGGTCACCGGAAGGCTGGGCCGACTCCGGCGCGAGGCTCGCGACTAATGCCAAAGTATCGCCAATAATTTATGTATTGGAATACATGTATGGGCTGAGGGATCGAAACGGGCCTATGTCTGAGCCCTGCTTGAACACCATCTCTCTATTCAGTAATGGTTAGTAATGCTTGAAGCGAGCGAAGTGTCGCCTAACGCAACCCACCTATACTGCAGATTATATAACCAGTCATTACAGTTAGTTTACTATTCGTCTCTGTTTATAATGGCTATTTACTTTCATGGTATTAACTGTTGACAGTGTACTTTAAAAATATGAAACTTTTGAGAATCTAATTTTATGTCAGCAAGAATAATGGAACTAATAAATTAGGAATTATTTGATGAACACGGCAAAAAATGGCAATAAAACAAGTATTCAACGAAGACTATAGCCTACAAAGCGTAGATTAAAATATAAAACACAAATCTTCGGTCCCCACTAAAGGCAGCCCCTACTATCAGCCTCTTCAAAGCCAGCCCTTCTTCTGCAACATCCTTCCGGATTATCGGTACCACCTAATGCTCATTTTAAATAAGTCATTTACTATGGAAAACACTAATACCTATGGAACATTATTTCGAAAACTAGAGGCGCTAACTACCGAGGGGGGGAAGTGCTACATCTGAAACCATATACTATGCTCTGCTTCGTAAAAATGAGCTTGAAATTAGGGTCATCACCATAAGATTTATAATTTTATAAGAAATTTATGAAAAATATTAAAACATTTTTTGCCTGAAAATATATTTAGCATTGAATAGTCTTTTTTTTTTGAATATCCGATTTTGATAACTATCATTTTGAAAGAATTTATATCGAATTGAAAAATTGTCAATCGTATCATTGCTTCATTGGTGATTCACCATAATATTATTGAAGTTGCCTTCAACTTCCAATTTAAAATTATCGTGAATTTTTTTTAATGAGTCAACTAATCTATTCTGTTCTAACAGGAAATCTGAAATAGCAATGAAATACTTTTAATTTAAACCCTAGTATTATCAAGGAGGTCACCAATTTTCACCGTAATTACAATTTTCCACTGATTAAGAGATAATTATTTAGCAAAATATTAATTGATAGATAGAAAAAGTTATAATTAATTATATGCAAGCAATTAATCAGTCTATTAATACCAAAGTTTGTTATCTACTCCAATAATCGGTCCAGAAATAGGTCGAAAATATTTTGAGGAAAAAACATATTTTTAATCTGTTGGACGGCATTAGAAGAGTGGACGGGATGTGAAGGATTGGTTCCAATGATTCTATTGAGACTATTGAGAGTTGGATTAGTGTGACCTCTAATGTGAAGACTAGACAACTGAAGCGCTTTCGTCACAACCATTTCAAGAATCAACATCTCTGTTGAGCCTCTGCTCTGCTCTGCTCTTCAGTGATGTCACCACTGATTGGATGCAAAATGCTTTGAGTGAAACCGATTCGCGGATTACTCGACTCTAAAAGTTGTTCCAAACTTGAACTTAACTGCCTTCAAGTGAACCACTTGTGGATCATTGGTCCAAACATTGGTTGGACTTGATGTGTGACTCGAAAGCCGTCTGCCAACTGTTCAGTTGCAGAACTAACAAGAGGAAGACAGTTGCCATCGTTGCATTAGTCTTAATCATGATTTCGGTGATGCTTGTCGTTCTTCTCTTCGCATTCGCTTCATTCGGTCAGTCGGAGGGCAGGCAAGTCGAGGTCACTCATGAAGTCGCTTTCGACATCCGTATCGGCCGTCAAAATGTCGGTACTGTGACAATTGCGCTCTTCGGCAACCTTACACCCATCACAGTGAAGAACTTCGCCACTCTGGCCACTCCCGAGGGACAAAATGGACACTCTTATAGGAACTCCATATTCCATCGAGTGATCCCGCGATTCATGATTCAGGTCTGATTCAAATTGTGGTCAATGCATGAATAGTTGTGAAACTTTCAATTTTGCAATAGGGTGGTGATATCGTGAAAGGCGATGGCACTGGATCATATTCCATTTATGGCCAGCGATTCAAAGATGAAAACTTCGAGCTCAAGCACACCGAACCCGGTCTGTTGAGTATGGCCAATGCTGGCAAAGATACCAACGGTTCTCAGTTCTTCATCACCACTGTTCCAACCCCATGGCTCGATGGCAAGCATACTGTCTTCGGCAAAGTAGTCGACGGAATGGATGTGATCAAGAAGATTGAAAAAGTGCGAACAAATAGTAATAATAATAGACCTGTCGAAGACGTGGTAATCGTTGGCACACGAATCAAAGAAGTGTCCGAAATATATAATCTGAGCGGACAGTGATGTCACCACATGTCCCGAATGTGTCCAACAAACTCAACATTCGTTCCAATGTTTTCCACAATTTTTTTTTATTAAAAACCAATAGTTATGTAAACTTTATATCAATTGAAACATTTCAATGATTAATAAATTATATAATTTAAAAATGGCCTAAATTTAGATAAGAGATGAGCTTTGTTTGAAAATAACTATTTTTAAAATTGTGTTACGATTCAATTGAATACTCCTAAACGATGTAATAATTATTTGCTGGTCTGGAAGTGATAGTTAGGGTTAGGGTTGAATTCATCGCTAATGCAACGCTTGGCGTTCACTGCCAACTCGTCGACGCCTCTGACAGTCTTTTGTGTCAGTTCCTGGACTTCGCAATTAATTTTGTTGATTACGAATTCCATTGCTTGTCGACCCTGAAGTCCAATCCAAAGGTTAGTAAATTGAAGATTATCAATGGAATAGTTAGATATGAGATTAAGGCTAACCTTATTAGCGTTGGTCGAGATATTACGAGAGACAAAGTCCTCGAAATAACTACTGAGAGGTATTCCATGGACTGTGACCACTGCCTCCTGTTTCAGAAGTGTATGGTTCGGTTGCGTCGGGTGAGGACTATAGGTTAGCTTCTCTACTATAGACAGTTCGTTACAAAAAGATAACTGAAAAGAAGTATCAATTAGTATAAGTTATAGAAATTGTTTAGATTAAATACATTTTTAGACATTAGTGTCATTTGCTTCTGGCTCGGGTCCACTTCTGAGTGTTCACTGGCATAACAGGTCTGTTCAGTGCCCAACAGTTTCTGAGCCCAATTGGGAAGACCCCACTCGCAGCTAATCAGACGATGAGTTTTCATAATTCCATTTTGACTAATGTTTCGGTCGATTATATCGACGCCAACGACAGCCGGGTTCATAGGATTCGGGTATTTGCGCCAAACGGCCTGAACTACGGTATGCCACGGATGACTGTTTTAGTAACAAATTAGTAAATTAGCCACAAATTCAATTAAATATAATTGTTAATCACTTACGAGAAGGTATGCTCTGAGGTCCAGATCTTCATAATTGTAAGTCTGAAGCAAAAGACAAAATCAAAATGTCATTAATCAGCGGTCTTTGCCTTAATAACCTTGAAATAGTCCTCTAATTGTAAATCCCATTCTATTAAAACTATTTAAAGTTGTCGTCAAATGTGAATGTAATTCAAGTCTGATCTGTGATCTGATGAGGAAATTCTCATATGATTGTCAAAAGTTTCTCAATAGGAACTAATTCGGTCTCAAATTGACTCTCAATTAGTCTCTCAGTGCACATCATAATCGCAACCAGTGATCACTGGATTGCAGACATGTGACAGACATTGGTCTTCCTTTATCTCAACGGTTATATTCATTTGGCCTTCAATTTTCGGTCAGTCTAACGTCTGAATATGGATAGAGATGCTTGAGGTCAATCAATCAAATTCAAAAAGGACCAATTTCAATTAGAAAAGAGCCAATTAGTGACGTAAATGGCATTGCATCATACAAAGGCCAGTGGCATGTCACCTTGGCACATCACTTACCAAGTTAACTATCTTCTAACGGCGGTCACCGACGTTAAGCTCACTGTTGTTCACTATTTGAACTAAAATTTGACACAATTTATCGATATTTGACCGCAAATTCACTCAAAATTACGATTCAATTGAGTGAAACCCGTTTCAAACGAAAGCTACAGTCGTTGGCAAAGCATATGTCACTTAATCACTAGTTTTATGGGTTCAGTTTCTGGAGCCGAACCCCTGACCGGACTCGAAGCGGCACTCAATTAAATTAAATTATGACTCGACCGCACAAAACGACTATTAACTTGACTCTAAATCTTTTGAATCTTCTTCACAATTAATCTGAAGAATAATTTCAGACTTATTTATAGTAGACTTTCGCAATCACTGTACGCAATGTGCAGTACTTGTAGAGGTAGTCCATGACGTACAACTGACCTCATTGCACACCAAATGGCACTTTTTGTTACTACAATGTCTATCGTATTGATCATTCTGCCGGCTATCAAATAGACCAAAGCTTCGGTTAGTGTTACGTCAAATTACAGGCAATTCTTTTTAAAATTAATATCTATATTTGAAGTTTTGATACTCGTTTTTATGCTTGATCATTTAATATTACATTGAAATATGATTTAAAAACAAACTCATATGAACAAACGTCAAATTTGCTGACTTATATAATACATTGAGTGGAGTTAACCATTAGGTGAGTTCACCCATATCTCAGGTAAAGCCGAACCCAATGTGTGTCGTAATAGTTGTATACAATAAATGACGTCATTTGTAGTGTCAATATTGAGTGTTGTGTTCTGAGAGTCTGAACTCATTTTAGGACGTCTTTGGTGAAACTGAAACCATTGAGTCAACCATTAAGTCAACCATTGAGTGATATTTTGTTGACCACAACGTGATCATCAGTGATCTGATCCTAAGCAGACATGTCAGGCATAGCATTGGCGCGATTGGCTGAAGAGCGGAAGGCGTGGCGACGCGACCACCCGTTCGGCTTCATAGCCAAGCCGACCAAAAACAATGACGACTCGCTCAATCTCATGTGTGACCTGTGTCCACCATTGTCATTGTCATTGTCTAACACTATGATTGTCTTGTAGGAACTGGGAGTGCGCCATCCCCGGCAAGAAGGGCACCGCATGGGAGGGCGGTCTCTACAAATTGCGTATGCTCTTCAAAGATGACTATCCATCGAGTCCTCCGAAGTGCAAGTTCGAGCCACCACTCTTTCACCCGAATGTATATCCTGATTATTAATTGTCAACGGCTCTTACAATACTTTTCATTAGGTCTACCCGTCGGGAACAGTGTGTCTATCATTGTTGGACGAAGAGAAGGACTGGCGACCAGCCATCACTATCAAACAGATCTTAGTTGGCATTCAGGACCTGTTGAATGAGCCGAACATTAAAGACCCGGCACAGGCCGAGGCCTACACTATCTATTGTCAGAACAAACAAGAGTACGAGAAGAGAGTCAAAAATCAGGCCAAAACCATGGCCAGTCAGGACTGACCATTGATGGTCATTCATATTTATGTTAACCAATGTTTATCCACTTATTATCGAAATTAATTGCTCGTTTGTCTTAAACCGACACTATTTGTTTGCATTCCGTTCACTCATTTTTACTTAATTTTGGTTCAAATTTACTTTTCTATATCAATATCTAAAAAACTATTGACTAAAAATTTTATCAGAATTTGTCATAATTAAAAAGTGATGTCTATTAAAATTAATTCTAAATATTCCAAAAATTAATTGTATTAATAATTATTCGATTCAATGCTAGCCCTCCGATGAAGAGTGTGATATTCATAACTTATGATAACTGATGTCTTTGACATCTGGTTTGAAATCCATTGATCCAATTTGGCGCCAAAGATGCCAATCATTGGTAAATTGTTTTCAATCGTCAGATGGCGTTAACTGTTTTGTTCCGAAGTTGTCAATAGTGAAACAAAGTGTTCACAACTTAAGAATTCTGGTCAAATTGTGCCTAAAAGACCGGCAATGAGTGTCGACGTGATTGCGGTCACTGCTACTGGAGGTTTGCCGTTGTTGGCCCGTCGGGCGCAAGTGTCGGATGTGAACTCAGAAGGCCAACAATCAGTGGCCGACAACGAATTGTCATTCAGCCGATTGGCGGCTCTCAATGGCGTTAATTTGTTCTCAAGACTCAATGACGCGAATCTGCTCTCTTGCACCACAAAAGACTCTTCGATTCGGTGGAAAGTATTCAGAGGAAGTCTTGTGTTGATCGCCATCGTCGACAATATTCCGGCCATAAATCAGAATTATTTACTGATGTTTTTGGACACTGTGTTCGACTCATTGGTCATGATTTGTGGTCTCAACGAACTGTTGAGTCAAAACACTGAACGACTCAAACGATGTCTTCGGTTATCTTATCGGTTAATCGATTATCTGCTCAATTCTTTTATTTCAAATTCTTTACATCGAATCCCTTTCATTACGGACACAATCGAATACTCAATCAATGGCCACAATTCGCTTCAGACAATGCAGTCTTTGGTCGAGAGTTCGGCCCAATTGGCTCAGAGTTCCTTCTGTTGGCTTTTCATCAACAAGAAGTTGGTGGCCGCCAGTCATGTCTTCTGGACTCGACTCAACTCTTGCAAAGACGCGCTTCTGATCACAAATCTCATCAATTCGTTGTCCGATACCGATCTGATGCAGACCAAAGAGATGGCCATATATTTGCCCGAAAACTGTCCGACATCACTTTCCCGACTTATCGTCTCTCAACTATCCAAAGGAGTGGTTCTTTGTCTGTTGTGTGGCGAACAGCCATCCATAGATGTGATCGACACTGAAATTATAGTTCCATTAATGGATTCCAAACTACATTCGGAAAAGTTCTCTAAATATTTAAGAAATGATATTCAAATGTCTTTCACTATAGATAGCAATATAATAGCGTTTATTATATTCAGAAAAGATCTTAAAATTTTCAGTACTTTCGGCCAAATGGACGACAAAATGAATGTTTTGATGCAATCAATTGATTGGCAAAACAGCGATAAATTTGAGTCATATTCGGTGAATGAAACTTTCAAATCGTATACAATTAACTCAGAATTTTC
>JAQGCD010000147.1:0-13425 GCA_034698965.1 Zygoribatula sp. | reverse complement strand
TTTTGTGTCCAACAGAATGGTATAGCAGTGGTGTTTATTACATAAGTCAGATGTTGATAGACCTGATCCCGACCACAGTCTTCGCAATCGCTGTGAACACAATGTTTTTCAAAATGACTCACCAGAAGGACGAGGCCAAGCGGTTCTGGCCGTTCCTGGCCAGTGGTCTTGTATCGCAGCACGTGGTTGAAAGTATAGCCTACTTATTCACATTCACCATTCCCAACGCTGATCTACGGCTTCTGGGCTCGTTTGCATTGGTCATATCTGGTATCTTATTCAGTGGTTTCGCCATCTTCCATCATGACATGCCTGAGCTGTTCAACAAGTTCAGCGATCTTACATCGATCAAGTTTATTCTGGCGCCGCAACTCATCTCCATATTCGGCTTTGATCGCTGTTCAGAGAACATGACATCGAAGACGCTCTACGAGTTCGACATCAATGACGATGACATATATCTTGAGTATACAGGATATGCCATCACTCAACTAGTTTGTTTCCGATTGCTGGCTCTTTTCGCTTTACTGATGACCACAAACAGCAGATATTATCATTGCATTTACAACTATGTCAAAGTGAATTTATTCTTCAGAAGAGACCGCATGAGTCCGATCAACAGCACATTCAATCCCGAGTGTCATGAAAATCCGGTCACTATTGACTTAGAATCGGTAAACTCGGGAACCGATAGCGAGGGGTTTGAAGAAGTGGACTTAGGCTCTGATAGTTCTTCGCTATACTGTTCAGTTGCTAAGCTGTTCACTCACTCTTCTGCTGAGAAGGATTCGGGACTCATCGATGAAGACCCCGAGTTGAGCATCGGTTGGCTCGATCTCACCCTAAGGGTAGAGAAAACTTTTTATTCAGACGAAAAACTTATTCTCAGAGGAATAAAAGGCTTCATTCAATTCGGTGCTCTCACGGCTCTTATGGGTCCGTCCGGTGCGGGAAAGACTTCGCTCTTGAGATCACTCAATGGAATGTATAAGACTTTGATGACCAAAGAGTCAAAAATATTTTTGAGCAAATGTCATAAAATCAGAACATGTTTTATAGCCCAAGACCAAAGAGAACATATCGTAAACGGTTTGTCTGTCTATCAGACACTTCTTTATGCATCAAAGCTGAAGAATATCGGATATAATGTTGACCACGAAGTGAATATTAAGAAATTGATGAATGAATTGTCAATTTTTGATATCAAAGGCAAAAGTGTACATAAGTGTAGTGCAGGTCAGCAGAAGAGGATTGTTATGGCAATGGAATTGACTGCAAAAGTGAAGCCGAATCTGATTTGTGTGGACGAACCGACTTCTGGTGTCGACAGTTATTCCGCTCTTTTGGTAAGAATTTTATGACAATTCAATTGAATTAATTACTTCTTTTCATCAGATGATAAATTGTTTTAAGACAATTTCTAAAACACATAGTATTTCGATCATAACATCCATACATCAGCCGAGTCTTGAAATCCTAATGCTCTACGATATGCTCTATGTATTGGCCAAAGGAGGGGTCACTGTCTTCAGTGGTCGACCGCAACGACTGAGAAGACATCTGAATGAATGTCAGATATATTTAGAAGAAAATCAAATTTCAATTGAGGTGTTACTCAAAATCGGTGCCCGAGGTTATGATGACGAGAAAGTCGTGCAATTGTCTGAAAAGACAAATCAAATGTTGGATCAATATGAGCCAAGAATGTTGGAGGAGTTGATGCACTTTCCAAATGGCATTCCAATAAAGAATAAGAAGTTTTCTGTCGAAGAATTGCATCACTTATTCGTTCGGACAATCATTTACACAATTAGATACAATTGGGTGTTAATTGTCGGTCAAATGCTTATTCTGATAGCATTCGCGGGAATGTTGCGAATGATGTTCACCGACTTTGACTTGGAAGCGGCCGACAGTTGTGTTTCGACAATAATCAATGACACCAATGGTTGTATGAGAACTCCAGAACAGTTGGAATCGGCAAAGTTGGTCAGATATAACGGCTTGTTTATGTTATTTTGCTTGAGCATGGGAACCTTTCTTCCATTATTCACGGCAACGATGGTAACCAAAAGCGAAGTCAAGATATTTATGATGGAAAACCGCAATCGTATGTATTGTCGAAACTACTGTAGGCAATGGTGGCCAAGGGGAGGGGTATAGGCTTAAACCCCCCCCCCCTGTGATTCGGTTTCAAAGAAATACAGTTCCACCCTGAGATAAGTCACTCGGTTATAGGAGAAGCCCGACATCAGGGAATGATTTTGTAGGCACCGAGCATCCCCTTATCTCAGGGACAAACCGTATTTCGGTAACTATTTACCGAAAATTCAAAAATATTGTCGTAATGTTTGTCATCTCTAAACGGTAACTATGAATGAATTTGAAATTCACAGAATGGTATAGCTGCGAGTCATTCTTCCTGGTGAAGACGGTATTGGAGAACATTCTGTTGGTGCCGACCACAATGGTCTATGTGGCCATTTTGGTTATCAACAGATATACCGAAACTGATGACATATATCTGATGATGATCTTCGTCGTCTACGTGGCCGCAACTATTGGCCAAGGATTTGGTGGATGTCTGGGCATCTGTTTAGACCAGAAGGCGTCCGCTGGTCTTGTCTTAGTCTTCCTTTACTTTACAGTCTTCACCGACAATTATGTACCAAGCTACGAATTTGACCAATCAATTCAGAGATTAAATATTTTAAATGTCGGAATACCAATTAAGTACATGATCACCTGGTTCTACGGCGATAAATGCCAGGGTGATCACATATCGTCATTGCTCTACAAATACAAGATGGACCCAAATGACGATTTGGACAAGAGCTGCTTGGTCATGCTTTTAGCTCCTGTTTCGCTTAGATTGATGGCCTATTTCATGATCAAGATAAGAGTTAACTATGACATTATAATGATCAAATTGAATGAACTTTTTGATAAATTAAGAAAGGATATGTAGTGATTGTGAATTAATTGAAAAGTTTATTTCATTATTAATTTCTTCAATTGGAATACAATCAGGAAAATTATAATTCTCAAGATGTAAAATGATAAATTGAAATTTGAACAAACTGACTGATCTTATCATGGTAAAATGTCATTTTATGTGAAACACGATTTAATTATACTGTATTGTTTAAAATCTCCTAATATTATTAAATTCCGAAATTATTGATAATTATAACAATTATATGTTATTACGAATAAGTTTATATAATCCCAATTAGTGTGTAATTGAGATTATAGCAGATTTTGAAAATAAAAAATTCAAAATATGCTATGATCTCACGATAGCCTGGCTATCAGATAGATCGTAGTATTTCAAGTGACATGTAGTGAGAATGAAAATTGTAAACGATCGATCTGTATATCTGGGTAATCTTATGTGATTTTGTGGAATATGGCGGTAATGGTATAATTATTGTGAATGTATCTTCATTTAAATTGGATCCATAATTAACAACTAGAGCTCAAGAAGAATCTTTCGCAATAATGATACAATTATAACAGCGCTTTTTTATAGGGTGGGGCTTTTGTCGGGGAGTTGGGGTATGCAGTGTTCTGCGGTATTTAACCCTATAATATAATTTTGAGCGATAACTGGCCCTATAGTACCTGATGTCAAACCCCCTGACGTTAGTACCGCCCTATTCGACCGCCTATATAAGTTCGGGTTTGAGACTCATTCGAGGCCTTTTTTATCTTATCTTCTGGTCTGGAAATTGTCTCTCTCTTGTCCTTGACTTGAGACTTGTTCTTATGATCAATATTCTTACAATTATCACCATTTATTCTATGTGTTTGTACTCGAGTGCTATTTAATCCAATAAAAAACAAGAAAAAAACCAATTATTGTGTAATTTCATTGTAAAAGTTGTGTTCGTTGGAAGCAGAAGCCAGGTCTTGGTCGTGGAAGGACGTCCCGATCGACTGGCCTGTTGGCCATGTCGTCAATCTGATCCGGGTGAGATCAACTCTGTATTCATTGATGAGATGTTAGGATAAGACATATATTCCTGAAGTTTTCGCGAAAATTTCATGAAAATTTCATGAAAAACTCATGAAATTTTGAGTTTTGTGATCGAATAGCTTATCTAATCTTAACTTTAGCAATAACCTCTCTAATGCCAAGCCAATGCTCAACTCGCAAGCCGAGCAAGCGCTCTATTTGAAAACAGTGTTAGCGATGAAGTGTTAGTCAGTATTAGAATAAAAATCTAATTACTGCATATGGTGGAGGTTAGTGGGTAAAAAGTTAAAACTTTCGATTCCTTGTATGTATTTTTTACTTGATTCCCAATGATTGCATGTCTTATCTTACTTTTCCTTTGTGTTCTTTTGTCTGCTATTTTAGTATTAGTGCAGTATCTCTGCGATAGGAATGGGACATATTTGCCGTCTGAATCCGAGAATACTGAGGAGCGTCAGAGTTGTTAGGAAAAGACATTCAGTCCATTTCAAAAACCTGTCAATTAAACTCGTTCCAGTTGAGTTCACACAGAATATTTATCTTCTGAAAACTGATTACGATTACAGTTTTGAGGAATTCTTTATGTTTTTAGTCGAGTATTGGAATATTTGAGTTTCACATCATTTGCAGTTAATCTCTTTTGCTTCGCTTCACTTAACTTTGGGACTCCAATGTAATTAACTTTCCAAATAATTTGTATATAGTGTATACAGTTATTCCTTCATGTAATATATGTTCGAATACTAAGTGTCAAAACAGTTACGAAAAACCAATAAAAAACCAAAAATAGTTAACATTTTATTGCCAAATAATCCTATTTTATTGCATTTTCTTTGCTTCAACTGCTTTTCAATAATTTGCAAATCTCGTTAACTGTCTGTGAAATAGTTAAATTTTGTCAAAATGCCTAGAGGAAGGCCCAGAACACTTAATTTAAATCTGGATTCTGTCAGTGAGCAATTAGAGATTAACGAACCGAATACTGACGGAATGGAGAACCACAACGATTCTCTTAATCTTATTGATGAAGTTTTAGGGGGAGGAGCTAACATCAACCAACCAGTGACTTTTGATACAAACCCTATAGACATTGAGACCAACCCTATCCCAAGTGATACCAAACCACCAAATCAAACCTATAAACCTGAGATCAGATCAATCATCACAGTTGGTAGTGTTAATCCACGTAATTTTGATGGTAAGGATGATATTGAAGACTACTTGTCTCATTTCACCTATATTGCCAACTGCAATAATTGGGACTCAAACTTACAACGGATGAGACTGCCCGCTCACCTAAGAGGTGTGGCTGAGCTCTGGTACACCGAGTTCACCAAACAATATCAAGCTGAAAAAGGTAGCCTTTCAGGGTTGACAATAAACGAAGTCTTTGACGGTCTTCGTGATGCTTTTCGCCCGAAGAACTACCAATCTATGACACAAACTGCTCTCATTTGCCGTCATCAAGGGTTAGGCGAGTCAGTCGCCGACTATTACTATGACATTATGCGTTTGTGCAATAAAATGAACCCTAATATGACTGAAGGGGAAAAGCTGACCCACATTATGAGGGGAATGAAGTCAGGCATGTTAGAGAAGGTTTTGGTGTTAGAACCTAAAGACTGCTTGGATCTGTTAGGGAAACTGCGTTCCATTGAGGAAGCAGAGTTCATGGCTAGCCAGCGCCCGAGTTATAACATGCTTTTGGTCAACAACCAGATGAAAGCTCCTGCTGTGAACTCAACTCACAAGATTAGTGATGCCATCCCTGCTGCCACTCCTAACACACATCCCGAAACACACAAAGGGTCTGACAATTTTGATAGATTATGTCAAATATTCGAGAAATTTCTCCAAGTTAGTATGAGTGGGAGCCATACTCAAGGACAGAACCCGAATCAGACTAACAATCAAAATCAGCGAAGAACTGTCGACGGCAGACCAATTTGCAATTTTTGTGGTGTGCCAGGTCATATTGCGAGAAATTGCTTTCGCAGAATTAACCAGACAGGCAACACTCAGGCTAACTCAACCCCTGTTGTGGCTCCAGTTGTCAATGCAATTGAGGCACCAGCTGTGGCTTTAAACCCATAGAGGCGACGGAGGTAACCCGACCCGTCGCCGAAGACAGCCTTTATTTTCTGACTTTAAATTCTAAAATGCTTTCCCTTAAATGCACTGTAAATAGTTATATGATGACCACATTAGTTGACACCGGGTCATCTCTTTCTTTGTTACATAAAAGGTTTTTGTATGAGATCCCTAACATTATTGTAAATAAATGTACACACCCTATTCTTAAATTAGCAAATGGCTCTGCTATGGTGCCATATGGCAAAACTAATGTCATTATAGAATATGACAGTCAAAGCCTTGTGATAGAAATGTATATATACGACTGTGTTCCTTTTGATGCCTTATTAGGTCTTGACTTCCTATTGCTATCGAAAATGAAGATAGATTTCGCTCAGTTGTCTTGTGATGAGACAAATTTATTTTCAGAACTTCCTTTTCTTTCACACACATACACCACTAATGTAAATAACAAGTTAAGAATTTCAGAAAAAATAAAAATCCCAAAAAGACAAGGACTTATAGTCCCCATAAAAAGTGAAAAATATGAAAATTCTGAAATTCTTTTCAAACCCAATGAAAATTTTCTAATAAATAAAAATCTTCTAGCTTTTGAAGGCATCGCTTCTGTAAATAATTTTCATTTTTCTTATATTATTTTTAATTCTAATAATCACGATATAATTATCAAAGAAAACACATGTGTTGGTTTTGGTTATCCTGTTGAACAAGTAAAATCATCAGCAGAAAATAACCATTATAACTTCAGGTTAATTGAAGAAAGTGAAAATTTTGATTCAAATAATTTTCATGAAAATTTCATGAAAAATGACTCAATATTTCATGAAAATTTCATGAAAACTGAACGAAATTTCAATGAGGTTGACAAAAAATTTGCAGCCTCTCTTGACACACCTATTCCACTCTCTCATTCATTCGACACTCCTATTCACGAACACGGATTGAATTTCGATATATCGGAATCACTTACACTTGAACAAAAGAACATCGTGATGAATTTACTTATTCAGTACAGAAATATTTTTGCTGCCAATGTGAGAGAGTTAACCCAAACCAACCTCATTGAACATAAGATTGACACAATTACGGATCAACCTGTGTGTAGAGGTCCTTATCGAGCATCCAAACTCGAAAAGGAAGCAATTAATAATCAAGTGAATGAAATGTTAGAGAGTGGCATTATAACTGAATCGAACTCAACCTATGCCTCACCTGTAATTATGGTCCGTAAACCTAATAATACATATCGCTTTTGTGTCGATTATCGGGCTCTTAATGCCATAACACGGCGTGATCCCTATCCTTTACCACTGATAAATGATTTAATGACTGCTTTCAATGGCTCTCAGTATTTCACAACATTAGATTTTACAAGTGCTTATTGGCAAGTTCCTTTAACCGAGGACTCGAAACCGAAAAGTGCTTTCGTTACCCAAGAAGGCCACTATCAATTTGAAGTACTTGGATTCGGGCTCTCTTCAGCACCTTTGACATTTCAAAGACTCATAGATAAATTAGTTGCTGGGTTGAAATATAACTCATGCGTCGCCTATATTGACGACCTAATTATATATGCAGATGAATTTGATTTACATATCAATCGAGTCGAGGAAATTTTCAATCGTGTAAGATTTGCCAATCTGAAACTGAGTCCAGAGAAATGCCATTTCTGTAAACCACAAATAAAATTTTTGGGATGGATAGTCGATAAGAATGGAACTAAACCTAATCCTATCAAAATACAAGCAGTGCAGGATTTTCCAAGACCAACAACCAAGAAAGCGATAAAAAGCTTTTTAGGTCTTTGTTCATTCTATCGACAATCCATTAATAATTTTAGTGCTCTATCTGAACCTATGATACGATTATTGAGAAAGAATGT
Organism: Zygoribatula sp.; assembly: GCA_034698965.1. Classification (NCBI taxonomy): domain Eukaryota; kingdom Metazoa; phylum Arthropoda; class Arachnida; order Sarcoptiformes; family Oribatulidae; genus Zygoribatula; species Zygoribatula sp. The sequence goes on along the minus strand of JAQGCD010000147.1, from coordinate 5,470 downwards.
CGAGTATATTTGGACACAAGAACAAGAAAAATCTTTCAATAATTTGAAAAGTGCTATGATGAATGCACCAGTTTTGGTTCATTTCGATCACACTAAGCCAATCAAACTCGAATGTGATGCAAGCTATGTTGGGTTCGGATATATACTCAGTCACGAAATCGATGGTCGTGATCACCCTTTCTTCTATGGCAGTCGTGCATTGAAAGAAAGTGAAGAGTCATATCCCGCCACCCAACTCGAAGCCCTTTGTATAGCTTGGTCAATTGTCAGAAGTCGACCATATCTCTTGGGCTGTAAATTCACAGTGATAACAGACGCCTGCAGTCTATGTTATGTGCTCAAGAACAAATCAAACAAACCAGTTCTTAATCGCTATGTGACTCGATTAGTTGAATTTGAGTTCGACATTGTATATAGAAGTGGTGCTAAACACGCCCACATTGACGCCTTAAGTCGCTTCCCAACACGTCACCACGAAAACGATAATGATCCTGATATCGAAATACCATTATACAATTTTGAGAAAGCTGAAATCAGTGAATTGCAAATCGCTGATCCATGGTGCAAACGTATTAGAGATCAGTTACTAGATCAAGAACCTAAACGAATTGAAGGCAAATTCTATCAAATTCTTGATAGCATATGCTATAGAATGGTGGACACTGCTAGTGACATTCTATATCAAATGTTAGTTCCTACAAGTCTCCGCAAAGAACTATTACAAACTATGCATTGTGATCCTATTTGTGGACATTTAGGCCTATTCAAGACATTTCAGAAAATGCGCTTGAGATTTCATTGGCCTAAGCTGTATAAGTCAGTGGACCGCTTCATTGCAAAATGTGAAGACTGTGCTGCAAGGAAAGCCTCACCTGGCAAACCTTTAGGTATCGGACAGATAATGGAATTGCCTCTTATTCCATTTGATACCATTGGTTGTGATATATTCGGTCCCATCACAATGACAAAGAACAACAATAAATATATTGTTGTATGCATTGACTTGTGCACAAGATTTATGATCGCTAAAGCCCTTCCCGACATTAGAGCGGACACTATTGTCAACTTTCTGATAAACCATGTGGTGCTCCAGTACGGTGCTCCCAAACGTTTGCTGTCTGATCAAGGAAAGCAATTCACCAGTGCTATGATGCAAGCATTTCTTCATCAACTTGATGCTTTGCATTTGAGAACTTCCGCTTATCACCCGTGCACGGACGGAATTGTCGAATCAGCAAATAAAACGCTGGCCAATATGTTATACATGTATACCAACGATAATCAAGACAACTGGGATTTATATTTGCCCTATGTTGTTCATGCAGTCAACACATCTACTCATCGTTCCACCAAATTCAGTCCATATCGACTGCTGTTCGGACGTGAAGCAAGATTACCCATTGATCACATTCTTCATACACCTCTGTCATCTGCATTCATTCCAGACTTCGGTGACAAGCTAGATGAAGCAAAACAATTGTCACATTCATTCGGAAACACAACACAATGGGATAATAAAGAAGCACATGATGTCAGAAGTTCTACAAAGACCTTTGAACTGAACGAAGAAGTCATGGTCTATACTCCAGCTCGTAAAAAAGGGAAAAGTCCAAAGTTATCACCTAAATACTTTGGTCCCTTCAAAATTATCGAGATCAAATCACCAGTCAATTTCAGAGTAAGGAATGAATCATCAAATCGAGAAGAGATAGTTCATATAAGTCGTCTGAAAAAGTATCGAAATGAAATTGACGAAAATATTGAACCAATTGTTCAAAATTCCATAATTCAAGATAATTGTGATGAAGATTTAAATTCTCAAGATCAAAATCTCTTGAGTAGTGAAAATGTTGATGAATCAACAGAAGATAGCCCAGTTTTACAGACTCAACCTCAGAAAAGTCGGTTTGGAAGATTGATAAAGGCTGTAAAACGATACGGCTTTGATAATTGAAATCAACAACTTCAATTGATACCCGTGGCATCACGCGCACTCAATCCATATCTATTAAGAGTGGTGTGCGCGTGATATTATGATAACAGAAGAAAATAAATAAAAATCGAAAAATAATAAAAGAACAATAAACAAGAAAACCTCGTTTGTGTTTGTCGTTTTAATTTTATAATTATGTGAACATTAAGTGAAAGAACACTATTTTTAATCATTCTTTTAATTTGTCTATAAGTAATTTGACATTTCGAATATTATCTGAAAATATGTGATTTGAGTTGTGAAGGAATGACAACATATATCATCTCATCATTATCAATCATTAATTATTAATCATTTATAAATATTCCGTTAATAATATTCGAACATTGAAGTATTTTCTCAATTAATGTTTAATAAGTTTTGAAGAAGAAAAAACATTATTCATCTTATTATTATTAATGAATATATATAATCAAAACTTCGGAATTAATTATCAAAAGTTTTTAAATTAAGAAAAGGTGCACGCTATTCTCCTTGTTATCTTTGCTGAAGACACAATTATCGTCGTAATGCTTCTTCAATAATGTGGTAGAAGCAGCAGTTTTCTTCGCCAAGATTGAACCGCAGGCCGGACAGCAAGGGCTATACAGATCCCAAAATGCAAAGGCGAAGACTTTGATAATCTTTTTGTCCACCTCTTCTTCATACCATCCAATGGAAGACTCTTTCTGGAATTGATAGAACAGATCTTTGTCTTCTTCATTCTTTACGCCGACCTCGATAAGTCTATAGAAAAATTACCAGTATGAATTAAATTCAAAATTGAAAATTCTTTGAAAAATTTCATGAAAAATTCATGAAAAATTCATGAAAAATTCACGAAAATTTCACGTAAAGTTCATGAAAATTTCATCAAAATTTGAAGCCATATTGCTGAAAACTCACCGAACTGCGTTTTCATTAAAAGCCTTGGTCATTTCACCTGCCTTTGGATTGATTGACCAGGCTTTCTTCTTGTCCAACTTATATTCATCAGAAAAGAGATCCTGATTGAAGATTCGATTCAATTTTATATTCCTCTTGCTTAAGCATGATCGGTCAAATGGTTCAATTGAAGAGTCCATTTTTGAAGACTTTGCTGGATGACCCGACCCTGACTGAACTGAAGGACTCAAACTTCTCTTCGATCTATCGCTTGTATCGGTTGCAATCGGTTCCGACATCTTTTCTGGTTCCGGAGTGTCAATCGGTACTGAAGTGTCAATCGGTGCCGGAGTGTCTATCGGTGCCGAAGTGTCAATCGGAACTAAAGCTTCCATCGGTTCCGACTTATCATTTTCCGAATGTTTATCATCAGATTCTTCAGTCTTGTCCTCCGCATTCTCATTATCGACTGATGACTTGTTCTTTCCTTCATTTTCTCCAAGATCAACGAATTCAATAGATTTATTGACATCTGTTTGACCATTCTTGGAAGTGGAACCGCCATCCTTGTCATCATTATTATTATTATTATCCTCATCTTTAGTATCCTTGTCATCCTTATCGACATTCTTTTCATTTTCATCCTCATCATCTTCCTTACTGTTCGACTTCTCGTCATTACATCTCTTAATTGCTTCCCGACGTTCTTCACTAATCAAATTATCTAGATCGGAAAATAATGCGATATTTTCCGAATCGGCTTTAATCAAGATATTCTTCTGGACATCAATGTTATGCCATAATTGAGCGCTGATGATGAAACAAAATTAACTAATATATCATCACATATATAAAGATAATACTTACCAAGAATAACGCATATCAGCAACTCCTTGAGCTGATTGATCAAGACATGACTTGAAATTGATTGCAAAATTTTGCATTGTTTCCATTTTATAAATTGTTTCGCGATTTTTCTGTTCTGATGCTAATAGTTCAGCCAAATGTTTTTTCTTCATTTCACCAATCTGTTCCAAAAGGTTTGAATTTTGTTGATGGTCTTCAATCAAACGCGTGTTGTTATGTGTCAACTTTTCGATCTTTTCATTCTGTTCATTGATGATAACCTCTTTGTCTTTTATGATCACTTCTTTATTTTTGATCATATCTTCCTTGTCATCAATAATCTTTATCTTGTCTTTGATGGTCGACTCGAGAAGAGGACATCTCGAACAAGAAGTTGACTCCGACTGATGTGCGGCCGCAGACAGAATACATCGACCAATATATGAATCCGTGGTCTCATTCGGGAGGCGATTCTGGAGAAGTGACTGGACGTCACCCACATTCGATTGAGCGCTCACCACGGTTGTCATCACATCTTCGTTAATTGGAGTCGATCCTCGTAAACGATAATTACGGTCAGGCTAATGAATATCATGATTAAATTAATAGTTCCATTTTAAAAATTATGATCATATTACCAATGATAAGGGAGATCTCAAAAATGTTTTACCACTTTCATTAGATTTATCAGACTGAATGTAACATGAAACAAAAATAATGATATCATAGTATTGCATTTATTAATGTTACCGAAGAATTTCCGCCACTCGTTTGTTCCGACATTGTCCGCAGTCACTAGATGAATTTCATTAATCATAAGAAAATTGAACCATATATGATGAAAAAATGAGTTAAGATATGATAATATATTAATTGAAATGAAATTGTAATTTCACGAAATATTCATGAAAATTTCATGAAAAACTCATGAAAATAAGAATTGAAACTGAGTGATGATTCATGAAAATTTCATGAAAATTTCATGAAAATATCATGAAAACTGTATGAAAACTCGGTGAAAAGGCATGAAGGGAAAACTATAAATTATTTCAATCGAATTGACCTTATTTAAGCGAATTATAATTGAATTTTTAAATTTGGCAAGCTGATTTTCATTTCAATGCGGTATCCTTGCTAGTTTAGTAATGTTTATGCGATAATAATGACAGAATAGAAAATAGATGTTCGCTCACATGTTTTGTTGAGAGAAGTAACCTTGATGTGTTGCTTATCACCGAATCAGCTGTTTGGATGAATGACATGTTGAATTGAGTAAGATTAGTAATGTTGCATGATTAATTTTATCGAAATATTTTAGCAAAATAGTTCTTCACCTTCGATCCGATTTATTTGGTGATTTGCACGATATTACACCAAATGATCGATCCTAGAGAAGATAAATTGTTAGACCGTTTGAACATGATGAATTATAATGGATTGAATTGGATTTACTCACGATTAAGATGTTTAGAAATCAATTTGTTTCGAAATCAATGCCAATTGTTGTGATGAACAGTGCGGTCCAAACGGAAACGGAAATTGAGATAAGAGTGTGAAATAGTATATCACATGTCATAGCTTACAATAAATTATGTCAAAAAAAAATACTTTGTTCAAAGTAATTTGAATAAGAATTAGCAAATGAAACAAATTAATCATTCAAAATTACATTAATTCTACAATTATCATCATGATAGAATTAATAATAATTCTATCCCTATTTCATAGAGCGAAGAAAAAATTATGATGATATGCTGTAATTGTGAA
>JAQGCD010000146.1:0-13429 GCA_034698965.1 Zygoribatula sp. | reverse complement strand
GAACCCCCTCTACAGTAAGGCACTTAAAGACAAATAAAATCAATTTCCCCCTTGTTATAATAAAGAAACTCGAAAACTAGAGCCGCTAGGGTCGAGGGAGGAGAAATTCCAATACTACTCTTCTTCGAATCACAAAAAATGAATTTACATAAGAGGTGTTTCGTTTGAAGTTATGCTGGAAAAATAGGCACCAATTTAACTATAGTCTATAATTAACGGAGCACGTCTCGTTAGGAACTCAATTAAATAAAGATGCGCGCACTGCTAAGTCGCGTAAAACGATAGGCTTCAAATACATGCTAATCATGCCATTAACAGATAATCCTCTTTAATCACCAGATAATAAAAGATAATCTAAAATAATAGATGTTCACTGCATATATTGTTTTGATAGCAATACAAAGAAGTGGAAATTAACTCTCACTCTTATGTCTGGATCAAGAACTTAATAATTGGACTGACAATGACTATGAGGTAAGCCGAACACCCATACCATCCAAGTTTGACACACTTTGGTCCTCTAGTGATTCTAATCCTATTGATTCGGACCAATCTTCAAATATGGGTTCCAATTCGGAGATTACCGAATGCAGGCAATTGGCAGTGGTCATAGTGGAGAACATGTTGAGCAAAGCGGTCTGTAAGGCAAGTGAGCATCTGTTCCATGGCAAACAAGACGAATCGGGTCGGAGCCACTTTGTCAATCTCCTCGATCTCGATTTGGTCAGTTCTATAACATCGACAAATTCGTTGACACACACATTGTTGCCATTCTGACCTATTTCTCTCCTATTTCAGTTGACTCCAGCCATTCAGATAGATTTGGTCGGCACTCGAACTCCAAGTCCCGAAGAGGAATACGTGGACTGGTCGGTGTCCAAAAAGAACTACAAATTCAAAGCACCGATAGATCAGCAGTCAATCAGTGCTGACACCGATTTCTCGATTAATGAGTTGGATCTGACAGATATGACCGAAAGAGATGATCCATCGATTTATAGCGAACAGAATAACAGAATATTAGAAAATGTGAGCCAACTTTGAATTACATATTTGTATTTGCTATTAAGAATCGGTATATTATGTATGATTATATGGAATATAGCACGATATGGACCTGGATATCGATGAATGCAAGCGATTGGCCAAACAATTCGTTGACAATATTATTGTGGCAGCTATTGAATGGATGGAAGCTCATCCAGGTGATGATCAATTCAATCTGGTGATCTTGTTTATTAAATGTTGCTCATTTCGTTCGGACAGGTCGTGACAAATGCAAGCTCAGCACATCCAAAAGTGATAACCAATGCTTCGAGACTAACACTTGGATAACAAGAATCAGACAGATCTTCGGTCGTCTGATGCGTTCCAGTTGTTTCTGCAAAAGCAAAGACCAATTCCGACAAAGGAAATAATAGCAGAGACCAGACATTGGACCGAAACAGACAATAATTGCTTTCGGAAGAAAACTTTTAATAGACTTTTTGGAGAATTTGTCGAAATATTTGTACGAATAAAAAGCCAATGAATGTCATGCAAACGATTTAAACACACTTTTAATGTTCTCCGGAATGTTCTACTGTAAGGCCTCAAAGTTATGATACCTAACCAATAAGAGAACACTATCTTATTGGTTGGGTTTTATAACTTTGAGGCCTTACAGTACTTGCAGTATATACTCAATGCCATAGAGTTTGCTTTCAGACAATGCTTTCAAATACTTTCCAATGCTTTCCAATGCTTTCAAACAGGACTTCACTAAAGAATGCTCGAAAGCCAAGGTTAATGGCCAATAGTTGAAGGGTTTAATGACTTAAGGACCATACTGGCGAATGTGCTAGCTTAGCCAAAGTCTAAATGTTAGACATAAATAATGAGGACATCGATCGTCAATAAAAAGTTTTGCTGACATTCTCTTCTCGACAAACACACAGATCTGTCATAACTGGGTCTCACTTTGGGTCGTCTTCAGAGCCGATGTGTGGACACAAATATGTTTGACGTCTGAAAAATCTATTAAACAAACAAGAATTTCTAGTTTAGTAAGCATTGTGGGAGTGATCTCGCAATACAGTGACATAGCATCGACACAATACCACATACAATGGCATTCAATGCAACGCCAATTGAATTAAAAATATAAGAAAAAGTAAAAATTTATCAAAATTTAACAACAAATATCTTAGAAGTTTTAAGTTATAACATACATTTAATTGATGAAATTTCCTTAAATTCTTTAGAGTAACATTTAATTAAACGATCAATTAATATAAATCAAAGATCGGATATCTCGAGCGCCGATACCTCTTCTGCAGAATCGACGGCACAAATAAACTGTATTTGATTCCAGCTTTTGGTCACATATTCCCAATCAGTTCCCACTCTGTCTTTATGGCTGATTCCAATCCTTTTGGCGATTCTATCGACTGTTTGTTCGCTTTCATGGACAGCAACTATAGCCCACAACTGATCGCATGAATCGACTGAGATTTGTAGTACAGAATCGCAAACTTTCCTCCAATGAGTTCCCTCGGGAAACGTTGGAACTATTTCTTCTCTGAACCACAATCTCTTCTTCTCATCAATAGCCCAAACACTATGCCTTCCGACAGCTATCTGTTTGAGCGGGCATTGAGATCGAGGCGCTTCTGTGTGGAACCAAACAGTGCCGGCCGGAGACGTGCGACTGAGGCCGTGTCTCAGGAAAGCTGATCCGTCTCTGGCAATGGCCCAAACATTCGTTTGTCTCTCATCGCCACCGACACTGATATATATTAAAGGCTGATCGCATGACACATGTTGCCAGGAGAGACCGCGCGGACACAGCCGACTGACCCCTAATCGGCACAAAGCATCGCCTTCACTTGAAACTGTCCATACATTAAGTATCACTTCTTCACTAGCTTTGGTCTCGTATTTGGAACAATGAATAGAGCAGCAGATGACAGGAATGGCTGAGAGGTCAGTGAAGGGCCCGCTTGTAGTTAGTTTGCACTTTCGGAACCAACGCCTTCTCCTAACGTAATCGGTGAACTGGCGTTTCGGGTGATATTCAAAAGGAAAGTCGATGGCATACTGCCAGCCCTCTGAGTCGACATCGTAGGGGTTTATGTAGTCGATGGCCCAGTCGTTGAGCCATTGCCAGTGACACGACGGAAGTTTAATGTACTCTTTGGTCAGCTCATACTTTCCGCTTTCGTCGCTCCACATATAGCGATCAGTCGGTAAGCCTTTGGCAGCAAAACCGGACAAAGGATTCCATCTTTGGTTTTCGTAACAATACATAGTCATCGTGTCTGATATAGGGTTGCAGGAACTGTTGACACCAGACATCCCTTTGTAGATACCGCCGCCCGTCCCGTAATTGTAAACCCAAACAACGTTATCACAAGACAGAGCCCACAAGACATTGTTTGCGACCGACAATGACTTGAAATGTCCACCGCATAGCAGATGAAAGAACATATGGTCACGACTCATTTGATGGCCAACATATAAATCACCTAAACAAGATAGTTTATTGAATTTATTATGACATCTAGTGCTCAAACCTTTGTTAGTTAAGCAGTAAAGACACGGAGAAGTAGTAGCATTTGTTCTGGCCACGCCATGTAGTTCGCTGCAGACTATATTGATAGTGGCCAACCAGTCTTCCATGTCTGGCTCCGAGCGGAATCTCAAATTTTGCACTGAATTTGTTACAATAGTTAAGCAATTGTTCGTAGAATAAAGTTCTGTGTCAGCACTTCCAACGAATGCAACACTAATTTCGGCCAAATTCAAAACCAATTTCGTCAGTCGGTTCTTCGATGAGTGCGGCGATTGTGAGTATGATATGGTAAGTGTTCCGCTCTCAGTGTTGCTCTGAGAGCCCTGTCGTTCCAGTTCGATCAGACCCGGACACCAATGAGTGATAGTTTTATCGGTTTTGGCCACAGAGCACGTTCCCGACTTTACCCAAGTGCCCGATTCGATAGCTCTTTTGTAGACCGAAGTGTCGAAGTCTTTCATCTCGCGATCATGCCTGAAATTATTAATGTCTTAGCTTATATGAAGATTAGTCATCAGTAGAAACCTTTCTCTGAATTGTCTCATCAAATCTGTTCTCCATTCGCACTCTTCTGTTGAAGGCGTGTCATTCAAAGTCCCACTTGAATACTGATTCAGTGATGGCAGAGATCCCTGAGATCCAGTAGAAGAAGAGTCGTTGATATAGGGGTCGGTATTGAGCGCACAATTGGAGGCCGATATCCAAATCCAGGACATGGTTTGGCTATCGGTTGGATTCGTTAAAAAGCACGAGTCTTGAGATGAAATGCTGAGCGAATCTAATTCTTGTTCGATATTCTTCTTTAAGTTCAAAGGTTTTTGATTGCTAATACTGATCGGTTGTCGGGCCACCAATTTCCATGATTTTCCGGTCAGTTCTCCATAGTCAATACCGGTTCGAAAGTAAATGCACTTCTTGTCGGCGCTCAGCGCCCAAACCTGAACGACAACCACTGGAATGAGTCAAAGTAGGTTTTGGAATTATTGAATACCTGATCGCAAGGCGTGACCGACACTAAACTCATTTCTTGCATCATTTCGACCCAACCCGAACCGGTGGCTGACATGTCATTGTGGCCTGAATTGAGTCCACGAATGCCTTTTCGAAACCAAACCTTTCCATCTCTAGTGATGGCCCAAACGGCGTCCACACCGACTGAGACCTGCAATAGCTTGGAATCATTCGGAGGTTCGACTCGAAGCCAACAATTGCCGCGAATGTTTTCCCGACTGACTCCCGAGCGCACTAATGCCGAGCCATCCCAAGCGACGGCCCAAACGAGACCTGTGGGACCGCAGGATATTTGATTGACTTCCCAACCGGGAGGCACTTCCACATTAATCCACGAAACGCCTTCGGGAGACAACTTCTCAACGCTTGTTCTGAACATTACTCTTCCGATAACAGTGACCGTCCAAACAGCCAAACAATCTTTGTTACCACCGGGGATATCGTAACCACCGGTTGCGATATCGATGAATGGTTCGGCAACGAAGTCGTCGTGAACAGACTCAACGAGTGCCCACTCGTTGACACTGACATATCTGGAAAAATTATAATTAAAAAGATTGGAAGAGTTTACTCATACAAACCTCCTAACCCTCAGCCATCTTCGCCTTCTAACTAAAGAGTTCCAACGCTTTTCACTCGAAAACTTCATCGGAAAGTCTATAGAATAAGTCCAGCCTTCGATGCCTAAGGGCTCGCCTTCTATGTTATCATCGATATACCAATCGCTTTCCCACTGCCAGCTCTTCGATGGTAATGAGAAGCTATCTTTGGGCATAGAAATAGTGCCGTCGTGGCAACTGAACAGTGGTCTGTCCGTCGGCAGTAAATTTGAGCTGAATTGAGTCAAAGGATTCCATCTTTGATTCTCATAAGTAAGGGCATAGACTCTAATAGGAATATCAGTCGATGGAACATAAATATATATCTGATGATCGCCACCGATCGCCCAAAGAGACTGAGGCGAAGAGGAGATCCTCTTGAATTCGAGCCTCTGGTAACTTAATTGGAACCATTGTCTCGTTTTGACGTCAAACGAGTGAACAGTTCCGCAAACATCAACTGTCCACAAGTGGTTGGTTTGCATCTCAGTTGCATTACAATTGTTCTTTGCATCCGAAGATTTCGACTGCTTTTAGAGGCACTCGATTGCCAACTGATTGGCCACACAGTCAGTCGGCGACAACTTCTGCTGCAAACTTATGATTTGACAGATGAAGTGATGTACAGCAATGAGTCAAATGTCATGCTTACAAACAATGGATGAGTTTTCGGCAAATTGATCGACGATTGGCCACAATTGGTGTCAAACATACGGACACGAAGTTCATTGATAGCTATCAGACAAACGCCATGATAGCTTCACTTTTCTGACAATTCACGGATTGATTAAATTATTGCATAAAATGAGATTAAATGTTATGTTTTGACTGCAGAGATGTTATGACGTCCAGTGACTCACTGGCAGTGAGGAATCGATTAGAATTCAAATGAAAACAAACCAGAATTCAAATGAAGTTTAATTATAAACTAATAGAATTTTCTCTTTAAATAGCTAACAAAAATTAAAACCTCTTTATATTTATTTATAAATAGTCAAATATTATTTTCTATGAAGCGGAGCGTAGTATATAATCTTGGTTTTGCACCCTTCCCTTGGCCTGCATAATAGTAGGCTTAGGCTTCAGAAAGTCTTGGCTATTATGGGTCTGGGCTTCAGTTTATCACAACAGTGTTATCAAAAGTAATCTTCTATAGTATGGCTCCGCTTCGTTGGTATGGCCTTCATGGAATACATGTTCAAAGTGTTCCAGTGCTCAAATATTGCACCAAACAACTTTATTAGTTTGGACATCTCTGTTTCGTCATATTAGAGGCTGCTATAATTGAATTATGCATAAGATAAATGCAAGGTCTATCTATATAGTACATATAAGATCGAAAATTATTTAATTTAGGCTAAATTGCCTTTAATTGTCAATAAATTATATTTTGAATAATTTTATCCAACTTTTGTTCCAAAAGAGCCTTTCATTAGAACTTTTAATGAAACGTTAGTTTTGGATTCAAAATACGGCCGTAAACTATGACATGTTGGAGATGGAGACTAAAGTCAAGTCTTTGATGGCATTTAATTGGAGGACAGACTCATTTCATTTATTTACAGCCAATGGTGGGACGATTGGGCCGAGACTTGAGAACTCCTTACATGTTGAGTAAGTCTCTGTGTGTGCAAACAAATTGCAAAACCAAACACGTTTTGGTGGCTTTTAAATTAATTTGGTAAAATTGGTTCGATTCATACTCTATCATCCACATTATGGTATTCTTCACCTGCAACTCATGCGGAGAGTCGTTGAAGAAAAATAAAGTGCCACAACATCTGTCCAGATGTCGGTCATCGTCTCTGACATGTGTCGACTGCCAAAAGGATTTCACGTAATGCTTTGCTTTCATTTGATTGAGGCTTAAATTTGATATTTAATTTCAGCGATAATTATATTTCGCACAATCAATGCATTTCCGAAGACCAGAAGTATGGAGGTCTTAACTATCAACCCAAGGAAAAGGCCAATAAAGGCAAAGCCAAACAAGAGGAATGGATTACGGTTTGCAAATACTTCGCTATTAATTGTGGTTAAATTAATTGTTTTATTTAATAGAAACTGAAGTCAGCGATCGATAACTTCAGCGGCACTCAACACATAAAGCAATTGATGAGAAGAATGATGAGTTACGATAATATTCCACGAAAGAAACAGAAGTTCAAGAATTTTGTCAGAAGTTGTCTTCGAGTGACGAATGACTATTACATTGAGCAGATGTGGGGTATTTGCGAGGGTGTCTTCAATGCCGAAACAGTTGATAGTGAAAGTGAAGAGTCGTCCAGTCCAGGGAACAGTCCGTCAAAAAGACAACTAAATGGCAACGACCAAACGAACAAGGCCAAGAAGTTGAAAACTAACGGACATAGTAGTAAAGTTGAAGATAACAATGTCGAAGAAGTAAAAGACGAAAACTCCTCAGTTCCTAACAATAATGAATCTGTGGAAGAGATGGAAAGCAAACCAATAGTTGGCCAGAAATTGAAAATAAAGAGGACAGTGGTCGAGATCTTGAACAACAGGGAAAACCATGAAATTTCACTCAAGAAGTTGCGAAAGAAAGTCATAAAAAAGTATCTGGCCTTCAATGAGAACTATGATAGAGAAGATGTCGGTTCCAAATTTGACCAAAAGATCAATTGTATCAAAAAGATAGTTATAGACAACGGAAGAGTTTCTCTTAAATAACATTTCATTCAATTTAGGGAATTATTTCATTTTAATTAATATTAAAGATCATTTTTTAATTCGAAACATTCATTAAACACTTCGTGCGGCCGGCGGTCGATGTCTTGGCACTTCCTCGATGGGAGTCGTGTCAGTGATGGATATAATGTTAATTCCTCCCAATTGAAGGCCTTTAACAGAAGACATTCTTCCGGGTCCTAAGCCTCTGATGCAAAGTCTGACTGTTTTATAGCCCATTCTAGTTATCTTCTGACTGAAGGTGAGTGCTGTCACCTGTGCGGCCACATTAGTACCTTTGCGACAGTTCTTGAAGCCATCCATTCCGCAAGTTCGGCATAAAATATATTGACCGTCAGTTGGTCGGCATAACGAGAATATCGTATTGTTTTTTGTGCTTTTTATATGAAGAACCGGTATGTCCTTAAAGGGTATATCGTCGAAGAGTCGGTTGGGTGTGTCGGGAGTCGGGAACTCACAGATCTTGTCGTACGGCCCGACCTCGAAGCGTTCGCCGGCAGAGCCTTCGTCTTTCTTCGGCAACCCCTTCAACATTGACCGACGATCGCCTTCTTTGAATCGGACAGCGCTCGAGTGAAGATATCGCTCGGACACAGTTTGCAACCGATTCGATGAGACAATTAAATGTCTTAAGTTTTGGTTATTTACTAAACTCTTCAAACAAAACATCGCTTCAAATGGCAATCAATTGAATTAATTATTCTTTGTAAACATTTGGAGTTTAGATAACAAAATAAACAACGTATTGATGTTATAATTTGGTCCTTTTGTAAATATCCATCTGGTTGATCAAGCATTGAATGTGAAAACACAAAACGCCTAAACTGTATTTTAAAGACCGCAATGTTTTCATTGGAACCCACAGTGATCGCCGTCTCCTTATTGGCCTATTAAAGAACGTACTAAATGACCAAACAATTCAGTACTTTTGTATACAAATTATTGCTCAAATCAATGCAGATAAATCTATGAAAACGTTACAAATATTTATTTAGAAAGCACATTAAGCGCGATAATAACAGCCAATTGTAGTGCAAATAATTTTATCGCAAAAACGTTTGAACTTTTGATCGCATTTTCAGTTCAATTGTATTTTGAATTCATTTGTTTATCCAATTGTCTTAACGTTATTGTAATTTAATCATCAATTTTATTATATCCTGTGATTATCGTCAAACTTCTTGTAATCAGCCAAAGATGGAGAGCGACGCCGATGACAAACAGCGTCTGTTGTCTCGCAATAACGAACTTCAGCTCAAAGTCGATGACTTGGAGTCACTCCTAGACTATGAACAACACGAGAGGAAGAAACTGATGACCAGAATGGAAGAACAGAAGGCGATGATCGAGAATATCAGAAAAATGTGCGACAATTCAGTTCCTTATGAAGATTTCAAAGTCATAAGTGAAGAGCTCGAGAAGACAAAGACCTACTACGAGAAGGCCCGACAAAAAGTGGGCGAATTAAAGGCCGAAATGAAGACCGAAACCGAAAGAAATGCCTATTTGAATGAGAAGCTAATGGCCAGAGAAGATGAACTGAATAAACTTAGAATGAGTTCAGATAATTATCGCAGCAAACTCGATGGTCAAAATAGAGAACTCGATAAACTTTGCCAAGAGGTTCAAAATGTGGAGGAATTGAAATATGATCTTGAAACGGAAAGAGCAGAGAATGCAAAGCTTATCGAAGAGATTATGAGATTCAACAAAGAGATCCTCAATGAGTCCAATGTTTCTGTTGATGACCCGAACCAATCATTCAGAATGATAAGCAACAGATCTTTTGGTGTCGGAGGAGCCATGACATGTATGGAATCGGTGGCCGATATCAAAATTAATGAAATGCACTCAACTATCGAAATGAAGTCAAAAGAAATAGAAGATTTGAATTCATATGTGGCTCAACTTAAAAAGGATGTCCTCGAAAAGCAGCAAAAGATTACTGAATTAATACCACTCGAAGAAGAGCTCCTCGAAGAGAAGAAGAAAGTTCAAAAAGCCAATGAAGAGCTAACTGCTATTCGTTCATCGTTTGACATCGAAGTTAAAGAGAAGCAATTAGTTCTTGAAATTAAGACCAAAGAAGTCGAAGAACTGTCTGATTTGGTGACTCGTCTCAAAAGTGATACTCTGGTAAAACAGCAAGAGATTAACGAATTTGGAAGCCAAGTGAAGAAATTAGAAGAAGAATTGTCACAAGAAAAGAAGAATGTTCTGGAGGCAAATAATTTGCTTTCAAATCTTAGAACTAGTTCCGAAAGAGAACAGCAAAAGATTTGCGAATTTGAAATTAAAGTCAAGACATTGGAAGAAGATTTGTCTCAAGAAAAGAAGAATGTTCTGGAGGCAAATTCAACTATCGAAATGAAGTCGAACGAAATCGAAAAATTAAATAATTTGCTTTCAAGTCTCAGAACTAGTTCCGAAAGAGAACAGCAAAAGATTTGCGAATTTGAAAATAAAGTGAAGACATTGGAAGAAGAATTGTCTCAAGAAAAGAAGAATGTCCTGAAGGCAAATGAAGAGCTAAGTGAAATTCAGGCGGTGGTTGACAAACGGTTCAAGAGTTTGAAAGATAATATGACTGCTTATAAGAATAATTTAATGGAAGAACAACAAAAGAGAAGTAAAGCCGAAAAAGAACTCAAAGCCATTCAGAGCCAGAGTCTAGAAGTTGACAAAATTAGTAAAGACTATGAAAAACAAATATCCCAATTGAGAACTCGGCTCAACACAGAAGAGATGTCTTTCGATATGGAACGCAAACACAAAGAACGATATGCCGCTGAGAATGAACAATATGTGAGACAAATTAAGTTCCTCGAAGACCAGATCAGAAGATATAAGGAATTACTAGATGTGGCGAAAGACGATATGAACCATCGAAATGTGAACGTCTGTATGCCGACTACGGTCAACATCAGCACAAACCAACCAAACCATACAAACTTTAGTGTTTCATCGATGGATATCACGAATTCCGGATATCAGAACGGAAGCAATATATCTTTTAACATAAGTCGAAGACTGCCGTCGGGCACAGGCAGTCGATTGGCGATGGCTGACGAAGAGGGAGAGTTCATGGATCCCAATCATTTGAATGCACTTAAACGCGGCGAATGCAATGTCGAGCCGATTGATGAGCAAAGGCTTTCGACTCTTCAGAGGCGTAATACAATGGTATTACCGCATCTGAGGTCTTCATATGGAGTGGAACTGCCGTTCATGAAAGACTGTGTGACTCCTGAGACCATCAAACAGGGCTTTTCGTTGCACGACTCGAAGACCACTCTGCGGCAGATCCAAAACATCAATTACCACCAGGACCAAGTGGCAGCCGACCGAAGGACCGGATCAGTCAGTCTTAACAATATCAGTATTAACGCCAACAAATCAAAAAGGTTTGGCTTTCCCTAAATTCAAATTTGTAAATAAATAATTAATGCTTTTATGCTTTCAATTACTTTTCACACTTCCCATTGTCTTATTTTGAATGCTTTTATTCTTTTACTTTAATTGTATGATACATATAGTTATGTAATAATATTTAACATAATTTTTTCAAATTTCGCCAAAATCTATGCTAATTTAGAGGTGACATCGAGAACGTGAAAATAACATCGAGCAGAATGAGTCTGAAAAGCATGACTCCAACCAAAATCTACCGCAAAGTTGTCAAACCGAAGACCACTTGGACTCCCAATAAGAAGTGAGGCTTGACTTCCATCCGGTTCTCATATCTATCGGTTTGTTGTAAATATAATTTTAATTCATCATAACTTTTATATTCCAGTTTCAATTTGTAACAAATATTTATTTTACAAAATAATTTCAATTTGATAGCTTTTGAATTGTTATTTCGGACCCCTTTCGGTATCTTTGAGATCCATAGAACAGTTGTTTTCTATTTAATGCAAGATTTATATTATTTTTATACTAATATTTGAAATAATTGGAACAATTTTCAAATAAAGCTATTTTATGAATGCATTAGAGTCTGGTATCCATAACATCAGAACTTAAATCACTTCGTTCACTCGTTTGATCACTTTGATTATGATCAATTAAATCCCTTTCTTTGGCCAAAGCAGCCGCCGGTGGAAGTGCTCTTTGTTGCTCATCACTTTCCTGACTTTGAGGTCGAGAGGTATTGACAGTTGCGTTCCGAGTCAAGCGTTGCCTTAATTGGTCCCATCCCTGGTTCAATTGACCCAACTTTAACCAAATGTAACCGATGAAGACACCCCAAACCAAAACTAAAAGAATGGCCACAATTATGACAGCTGTGTATCTCATCACTCTCTTCTTTTCTTTGGGCATTCCAGGTGGAAGATCGCTGACATTTGTCTTGCATCCGAATATAGAGCCAATCGAACCGATTTTCAGATTCTCGAGCCGTGGTTTGACTTTGTCGCCAATGATTGTCACTCGTCTCACAAAATAATGGTTGGCCAAGAATTCGATAATATTGAAAGTATAGGTTTGTTCGGGAGTCTTGAAGTAGTCAGTGAGAGCAAAGGCGGCCTCCACTTCGTTGTTTTGCTCAAAACACCTGCCACTGGCCTTGTCGTGGATCCAATTCATTTCAATATTGCTTCCCTCGTACTCAACCGGTTGGCCAATCATCACATGTCTCTTGAATTTCGGTTTGGATTCTTGTTGTTTGGTTGGCTGTTCTGTTGTATAAATAGCTTTCAATAAATTAATTGATACATCAGTGACAACGGACCTGAATAGTAGACAAACAAACGCATTGGAAGTTTTGGATTATTGAGAGGAAAGGCCAGAATCGCTTTGAGGTTGTCATAGATCGCGGTGTCAGGAAACTTAGCTATCAGATTGACAAGAGTCAACGGGTCATACCAAGGTGACCACGGGGGTTCGGGTTTGTGTTTGTATATCAAAAGACTGTATCGTTCTTCGTCGATGACATTTGTCAAATCCGAGCTGTGAAGGTTTTGGTAACTAAATAATTGATCGAGGTTTTCATTCTACAAAAATTGGATAATTGGTTAAAAGAATATTCTTGAATATCGTTTGTTTTCCATACTTTCTCGTGAATTATGTGAACTATTCTCTTGGTGACGGTTCCGTTCTTGAAATAGTTGACTGGAAATGCTGTCACTTCACGAACAGGAAAGCTTCCGATGTCTATTCTGTCCTTTCTGTTCCAAAGTTGTGTTATTTCAGTTATTTGTCCGAAAGTGAAGGCTTCATTGGTATAACTGAAGTTCGCGATCCGATACACCTTTTGGTCGGCAAAACTAAGAACTGTGTAATCGCCTAAACGCAGACCAACTTTAATTTGTGGATTTTGGTTATATTGATCGCATAGGTTTACAGAAGTAGATTTACGGACAATGAATGAGATCAAGAAAAGCATAGATATGTCGAAGAAAAACATTTTTCTAGAGGAAGAAGTAAGAGTTGTTGAATTTATTCGAATTTAAATTAACGGACTATCGATTGGATTTTTAAAAATTGCTTTTCGTGAGCGCAGATATCAACAGAATAAATGTTCATAGAAAAGTTATTTTTTGGAAAACTTTTTTTG
>JAQGCD010000145.1:0-13436 GCA_034698965.1 Zygoribatula sp. | reverse complement strand
TTAATTAGATGCTAATTGACATCACCTACTTATTTATTAAGTATAGTAAGTATATAATAGATCAATATTGCAGAAAATTATATTTAAAATGGGAAATGAATATAACATGAATTTAGCTCGATGGTTATCTTATTTTAAAATAATATTAAGCGATTAATACATTGTGTCCTGGCAACCTTAGTATTAATGTCCACTAATGGAGCTTATGTTCAGACATTTGATGCAATTTACATGGATAATAATGTGAACCTTCTTACTGAGTCTGTACTGCTAAAGGGTTTTGCATTCAATAGCAGATAAGTTGTATTTGAGGGGTAATACTGAATTGAATGAGTAATCACAGCGGTCTTATCTGATGATCTATATTTTGTTGGGCACGATAGCACATCAAGGACCTGTCACATGGTTGGCTATTCAGCTTGACGACTGCAGACAATGCACACCACTGTCATTCACATTTCATATTCATATTTGTTTGGGTTCAAAGCAATAGTTGTCAATGTTTTTAATTGTGATTAATGTTTGAAACAACGAAGACTCGACTGAAAACTGTTATCAAAGACATCATTTGATAGGTTTGGTGACAATTGTCTGAGTGTCGGCGGTCGTGACCAGTGTTAGAGACACCGAACACTGATTAGTTGTAAATAATAAATCCATGATACTATAAAATAATTACAAAAGCGTCAGTCAATAATCTTATTATTAAAGTATAAGCCCCATAATAATCTATATTGGTCAGTGCAACTATTAATATGAAAGGGATTGAACATCCAGTGTTTACGGCTTCGATTTTTTGTTTGCCCCAAATCACACTTCTCCATTCACTTAACATTAGCCCCCAAACATTAACGGTCAAAGACCATGTTGCGCAAGATTGCGCAAGATGAAATTTTGACAATAATGGTTATTTTCGATGCTTTTTCTGAAAATCCTATTCATTTTATTGGGAAATGTTGGGAAATAAGAAATTCAGATTATGGCTGAGAAACTCACCTTATAATCATAAGAATGATGACGACAATAATAAAAGTTACAGTAATGATCAGGGATAGCCAATGGGAGAAGAGTAAACTACATGTGTTGTGAACACAGCAAACAAACTCAACAAACAAACTCTGACTTCACCATGTTATTCATCAATAATGATCTTTAGCACTCAAGCGGATGTTCAGGCTATTTATATTTCAACCCATTTGAATTTTATTCATTAGGTAAGACAAAAGAAATTGAAAGAAA
This sequence comes from Zygoribatula sp., assembly GCA_034698965.1. Lineage (NCBI taxonomy): Eukaryota > Metazoa > Arthropoda > Arachnida > Sarcoptiformes > Oribatulidae > Zygoribatula > Zygoribatula sp. The sequence continues at coordinate 12,197 of JAQGCD010000145.1, read as the reverse complement.
TACAAATATAACGAAATAATAAGTCAAAAAATGTTTTTTGAATTTTTTTCTTAAATGAAATCTTTCAAAAGTAGAGTAATGAAATTGTGCTAGGTTAAAGGATCGGATTGAACATTATTCAAATGTTCGTTATCTAAATGTTCATTTTATTGAACACATTGTCCGATAAGATAACAAAAATAATAGTTAAATGATTTCAAAAACCAAATAACTGCACATTTTTTATTTGATATTTGCAATGAAATCGTTGAGATCTCACAAATCTTTTTCCTTTACTTCTGAATGCATTTTCATTCAAACCCCAAATTATATATACTTAAGAATCCATATAAAGTATGGAATTTCGAAATAGAAAATAATTTTTTCGCTACAATAAAGACGAGTAATGTATAGCATTTGAAATCAATAGAAACGTTCTTTCAGTTTGTGTTATCTCACGAAACATACGTTTCTTCTCTTTCTTTTCACTCTATGGCCAAACATTTCAATCGTGGATTACATGAATTAGTATTTTTCCTTTTTATCGGCAACTTTCATGTAATTTACAGACAAAAGTTATGAATTCATTGTCAATATGGTCATTTTATTTCAATTGGCTATTCCTCATAGATTGAGCATGTTAAGCAGAGCCAAAAGGAGTGATCTTGCTTCTTACCATACAATACGTGGAGTATTAAAAAGTTTGTTTATAGGCTCTTGACTCAACTTGAATAGACATACATTTCTAATGGATCGGATAATTTCAGAATTATTTTCAACTTTTTATTGTAATGAGATTTAATTCGAAACAGTTTAATAAGCATGTTTAATTATATTGAGACCATAATAACTAAAAATACAAAGAAAATTTAAAGCTAAAGGGTATTTGTGTCAAATCAATGGTTTGATATTAAGAGTTAATTGAAAGCTCTTTCAGTGCCTCAATATTGGTATTGAACTAAAGCAAAATTTTTTCAGAAAATTATTACACGTCTTCGGCGGTCTTCGGCTGTTTTCGACTAATGAGTGTAGTCTTCAAATCCCAACTTCTTTTTGAAGCGATCGAAGGCCTCACTCGACAAATAGTTGACGTTTAAGTCGAACGACTCGAGTTTGGGACAGCACTCACTGATAATATCGAGTACCGAGTCGTTGACCACGTGATCGGAAATGTCAATCGCTTTAATCATCGGACACTTGTTCAGTAAATTCATGAGCCTATGGTTGTCCACCGTTTTCTTCCATAGCATTCCGTCAGCACTTTTCACTGATAATTGTCTCACTTTGTTGTCATTATCTTCGTCCGTATCATTGATGACGATTCAGTCTGTTTGCTGAACATTAATCGTTTCCACTGCTTTGACACACATTGAAGTCGAATCTTGTCTTCGAAGCTCAACAATGACAGAATCAGTTCTACTAAGTCGTCGCCAAATCGGTCGAACGAATCACAATTGTATTGTTGATCATATCTGGGAATAACTTCATTATAGGCCATAACTCAAAAATTCAATAAATAAATTAATTTCTAATCACAAAGTTTTGCCTTAATTAAGGCCTAAATATTAATAAGTGAATCAAATATTCGAATGTAATTCACTAAAAGTTTTGGTCTCATTCTTGTAAAGCCTGTCAATCGATTGAAATGAACATGAGCATATAATTGATTTTTCATATTCAACGCATAAATTGCATTAATCTGTATTCCGGATATAATTATTATAACCTTGAATACCTATGATTTGACATTCAAATATCAGACTCGAGATATATTCCGTGCTTTTCTCTTCCGCATCAGAGCCAATGACACGAAAGAGCGTATAGAGTATGTGCTTATGTATGTCATGAGCGTCAGAATTGATTATTTTTCACAGTATGCAGGTCTGGGCAATGGGAGGAACAGCCGACAACCCCCTGTTGAAAAATATTTGATTTAAAATTGATCCAGGGTTAATTCATTCAAATATAATGATAAGTTGACTGAATTAAGAGGAAAAATCCCTGCTAAACATTGCATGACAAATAATACCCCCCCCCTCCTATGAAATTTGCCGAAAATTTTTGAAACCTCCCCTGTGACCTCCCCCCATGACCTCTCCCCTTTGTCGTCAAGTCTTCCCATCCCTGATGTTATTTCACTCTCAAAAACTCATTTGATTTAATTATCTATTTAACCAACTTTTCCACTGCTTTCCAGACTCAAGTCATGTCTGCTCTGAGCCGGTCTGTTGTTCAGCATTTTCTTATCCAAGCGCTTGATCGGAGTTCTCTTCTAACGATTGAATCCTTGTTCCCATAAAGTTGTCAATTATTTGTTGTAAAAATATATTTTCGTAAATTGTTGTCAACCATCAAAACCATTCTTAACAGTGATTTTTAATCCTGTCAAGTGATACCTCTAACAAGTCTCTATCGGCACTGATTGAACTAATCGTTAATAACCATCAGAAGATCAGAATATCATATCATCCAAGTTATGTTTCATTGTGTCAATTGTGCGATAGGTTGTGCAGTGAAGAAGAGGGCCGACTCGGAAAACGCCATTGTTGAGGCCCAACAGCCTCAGACTGATCCTCGACTCCCACTCAATGAGCAACAGATATATAAAATGAAATTGCCATGGTATTACATGACTAAGAGTCTAACAGCCATGAAACAGACTGGACTTTTGATATTTGCCAAGTTGTTCGAAGAGAACGAACAACTTGTAATTCTATTCAACGAACTCTATACAACTGAGTCAATGGAGACCAAGGAATTGCAGGCGTTGTTGGCAAAGCACGCCCTTATTGTGATGACAGACTTTAACAATGCTATCGAATCGCTCGATCAATACGACAAACTCATCGAAGTCCTGCATTCGGTTGCAAAACGTCTCCGAGAAGTGAATGGTTTCGAAAGAGAATACTATCACAGAATAGAGAAACCATTCTTGGAAGCGGTCAAAGAGACGATGGGAGAGAAATACTCTCACGATATGAATAACATATTTAGAATTTTTATTCAATTCGTTTTACAATCAGTGGTCGAAGGCTTCGGAAGTTCTGACGATCATAACGAAGACAGTAATCAAAATTCAAAATCAATGACATTAACATCAATACAGTATTAATCGAATAGTTTTCTTAGAAAAACTTGTGTCAACTCTTCGCTCTTACCTAACGTGAGTTTTGCGGTGAGTAATGATAATTAAATATTAATCTCAATTGAATAGTGAATGAAAACAATTAAACTTCATTTAAATCTTCGTTTTTATTGACACAAATCACAGGAATATTCTCTGAATTGTTTTGAATTGTGTTTATGCTTGAATTCAATTTGTGAACACTTCTGCAGACAATTGTTCGGCTGAACAACAAATGTGATCATCGATTGCATCGTCCAGTCGTCCAAAGCTCGGCCCAAAACTAAGCACAATCATAAAGTGTTGGTCTGTTCAATACCTTAGATCTAGTTTAGTTAGAATTCTGTTAACAATCTCTAATCCATTATTCGCTCATGAGCTCAACAATTGTTTAGACACCGAATCGCTTCTCCTAAATGTCTCCTAAAGTCTTGACGAATGATCTGAGAATCAACTCAATCAATGCTTCATATCATCACTCATTAAGTGATAACTAGTGATAGACTAATGTCTTGGTTTCCATTCATTAAACTTTAGCTATGATATAATGTGTAATCATTAAACAGATTTATAGAAAATGATTTTTGAGTATTAAATTATTGTATTCAAGTCCGATTTGTGTTTTAGTGGACTTTAAATGTTTCCGAGCTATCAATTGATAGCTCATTAAAAATACGAATTAGTGATAATAATAATTTGTCTTATTTGTGAAACATTTGAATAGATTCACCGAAAATAATATTATTAATTGTTAAGTTTTGATGAAAAAATTAAAAATGTCTTTTTACAAACTGAAAGCTCCGATTTGATGCTATTTTGTAGAGTATATAAGAAGAGCTCTTATCGTTTCAATGTGTTATATGAAAGGAGAGAAGGTTAGCACTCCCCTGGACGAGGACGGAGTTAACACACAGGAAGGGGAGCACTCATTGCTATGCTCGGCAATGCCCCGACCGAACAATTTTTTTTAAGATGCAAAAGCTCTTCCATAGCAAACAAATACATTTCCTCCAAACAGATATCGGCAAACTTTTGGTTAAATGGAATAGAGAAGAGAAAACTGGGACTAAAATTTTTTAAAGAGTAAATTAATGACCTTTCATCTGACGTCTTCTAGTCTTGCTTCGAATAAATTCAATTTGAACTAAAACCAATTTAGTATATAATCAAGAAAATATTTTTTATTAAAACGAATAGAATGAAATTAAAAATATTTATTTATTAATAAAAAATAGATTTAATTTAATAAATTATTTTTGCGAATGTCTTTCACAAGGTTTACATCGATTCCAATTCATTCAACTTATTAGACAATTCTGTTATTGCGGTCTTTAAGAAGTGATTAATTTAAGAATTAAAACAAATTTTTTCTTTTTATAAACGAATTATAAAACCAACGCAAAAGTTAACAAATGGTGGCGAAGACTGTTCCGATGTTTTAGAGCTATCAATTCCGAACGTTCATTATTTTTCCACTGAAATTAAAAATTAAAATGAATTAATGAATGACTAAAAAAGGCTATTCAAGTGAGTTAACTCACGTAATGGTTCTCTTTTCAGTGCTTTGCTTCTCAGGTCGGGCTCTGTTAAGGATTTTCAAGAAATCCGAAGTCTTGGCTCTCATTCGTGAATGGATGTAGGCTTTGGAGCACTTGATGTGGTAATGAAGATAATCTCGGAACGTGTGGATCAAATTGATGGTGTTATCCTTGGCATTCTTGTTGGTGTGACGCGGGAACAGAACAAATGTTATGTATCCGATGTTGTCGCCAACCCTGGCCTCAGTGTTCTGGAGCTCCATCGGCGGCTCTCTGTGCGAGAACAGTACTTGCGGTGCCGTCTGACTGGCTTTGCGGCCCTCTTTGAACTCTTGCATAAACACTTTGCCGATCACAATGTCGTCCTCGTCCTTGAAGATGGTCGAGAAGACAACGGTCACTCTGTCGGGTCGCGCCTCGACAAACATCGTTTCTTCGTCTCTATAGTGGATGACTGCCCTCTTCTGGCCTTCGCATCCTTTTTCTTGGAACTCGAAATACTTTTCAAAGACCGACGCAAAACAATTCCGCTTAAGAAGACCTGCTTTTTGAATGATTGGCTCATAATTTGGTGGCATATCTTTCAAGTCGAATAGAAGAGAGACATTATAGCCATCTTCAGGAGGAGTCATAAGTAGTGATCCGTATTCTCTTTTGAGGAGATCGTCGGCGCCATGAGGTTGAAGTTCTTTGTAGAACTTGAGCGAAATGCTGACCCGAATCTTGGCTTTATCTCCGTTATAGTTGGAGATGTGAAAGAGGACGCCATCGAAGTCGGCGACCACCACATCGACGGACTCCAACTTGTTGTTGGCTCTGCAGAGAACCGGTCAAAGAATGGTCAGTCAAAGGATCAATTATAAACAACCGGTCATCTAATTGTTCGCGTTATCATTTCACTACTTACTCTATTTCCTGGATCTTCACACGAAGAATGTCTTCGACGACCCGGTTGTTGATTTCGAGTAGAATCATGTCTTCGGTGATCAACAATTAGTGACAATTATCATCAAACGATGCAATGTTTCCGCCCTTTTATGTGATATCGAGTCAGACTGAGTCAGTCAAAGGACAACTCAGAGCTGTTGTGACCGCCTCTGGCGCTCTGTGGCAGCACTGAACATATCAATCAATCCAATTCACAATTCATTAAACATCTCAATTAAATTAATTTTTATAAATTAAATTTAGTCATGAATGAGACCAAAGTGCTTTATTATTAATAAGTTTCAATTTGAAATTCACTTCATTCTTTATTCATGCACAAAAAGTATTACTTCAATGAACTTTGGTTGAATTTTATTTAGGAGGCGCAAAGTTTTCCTCAGAATTCTTATGTAAAGTTCTAAAGAATATTCAATATTTCTGCAAATGATGCAAATTTCAATTTAAAGTTTGCTGGGAACATAATTATCTTGACTCGAATCGAAGAATGGTGGGCGATTTCGGTCGGGATATTAGGCCAACTTCTTCTTCATACGATATATCATTGGCTGGTCTTATAGTGAATCGTTGCAACAAACAAGTGAAACAGACGAAGAACTCTATTTGTGCCAAAGACTCTCCCGGACACGACCGCTTGCCTGTCATTAAGGATGCATAATGGTCGTATATAATAAGATTAGGCATTGGTTTAAAATTATTAGCATTTGTTGGAATTTATAATTTTCATACCTAAAGAAAAAGGAATGAAGTGTTCGATTCGTAAGATTCGTTTGCCATCTTGTGATAGGAATCTGTCCGGATTAAAGATATGCGGTGACTGCCATCGAATCGGATCGTTATGAACAGCCCATAGATTGGCGATCACTATAGTATCTTTTGGAACAGCAAAGCCATTGACAGACGTGTCATCGGTTGTAACCCGGAGTAAATTAAAAGGCGATATTGTTTTCCATCTGTAGATCTCATTGATCACAGCTTGAGTGAAGGGCATATCAGTCCTGTGCGCCCACGAGGGCAGAGACTGTCGGCCACATATCTCATCGATTTCTTGCTGCACTCTCTGTTGAATGTCCTGATGACCGGCCATTATAAGAAGAGCCCACTCTATCGTAGTCTTAACAGTTTCAGTTCCTGCAGCGAAGAATCCCTGGACATTGCCGGCAAGCATTTCCATTGTGAATGAGGTGTCATTCTTCTGATTCTTTTTCAAGCGTTCCATCTCAATGAGGAAAGCGTCGATGTAGTCCCTTATATAGTTATCATCCAAAGTGTCTTGGTGCTCCTTGATTTGTTTCCTGATATAATTGTTGACGATAACGAAATCTTGTTTCACTTCTCTAAGTCCGAAGAAACCAAAATAGGCACATATTTTTGCTAACAATGGGAAGAAAGTAATGAAACCTGTTTGACCCAATTTCTTGATGGCGTGCTCGATGGCATTGTCGAGAACCGCTCTGTTCGGGTCAGTGTAGTCGAATCGCTTTCCGAACACAAGTGCAGAAATATTGCTTGAAGTGCTGGAACCTAAGAACGGTCTGATATGGACTGGTTTTCCATTAAGGGATTCGATTCTATGACACAAATCAACCATTTCTTGTCGAATATGTTCTTCCATCGTCATCTTTCCAAAGCCAAGATTCCTTAATTGATGCAAGGTAAATCTTCTCTGTTCCTTCCATTCTTGTCCACTGAGAGTTCCGAAGCCTTGATATTTGGATTGGAATAGAGATTGAAAGAAGCAATTGGATGAGCTTTACCTTGCAATTCCATGAGAACATTGAAGGCCACACTCTTAGGTCTGCCCAAGAACTGGTCCTTTCTGAAAGCTTCGCTGATGGATGCGAAGTCGTTCAAAGCTATCACATTCATACCACCCAAACGAGTTCTGAAATAAATAATTAATAAATAACAACTAAATTTGATTTCACTGCCTATGTGAAGAAATATTATCTTACTTAAATATATTTCCATATTGTTTGCTCAATTCGTAGAACTTAATGTGAGGTTTGGCTCCCAAAAAGGGTAGATATCCGACGATTGGCAGTCCTTTTGGTCCTTTCAAAGTACTTTCATTATTAGATGAACTTATAAAAAGTTTTATGACAAGAATAAGCAAAAGAATAAAAGATAAACACCAATATAAGAAACTTAGAGTTTCGGACATTTTCACTCTGACTTTAACGTTGACTTTAACTTTGAAGATTTGGAACAGAATTTTCAAAGAATATAGAAAAACATTACATACATATGTAAATGAAAAACGAATGGTCGGAAGTGTATGACTAATTGTTATCTATTAGCTTTTTAAATTTTAAAATAAACTAACAGGAAATTGAGTGATTTGACGAGTTCAACCTTCTTTCTCTATACGCATTACACTATAAGTTAGCAGGTTAACAAAACCGAAGCATAATTGAATGTATGATTAATTATTTTTCTGTTTGAACTAATATATTATGAATTGTTATTCATTACACATTATTATTCAGTAAATATAAAGAACTTTATTGGTAAATGTGTTTGACTTTATTGAATGATTGATGCTATGGTGGGAACGCCGGACGTCATCGATGTCTGAAGAGATTCAAAACCAGAGTCAATGACAAAATAGAAACCATGAAATCGATGTTCAGGACTATGGGTAACACAACATAGGGATGAATGTTGAGTCCGAGCACAACAGGAAGTATTTCAAAGTTGTTGATTCCTGTCAGCGGTCCGTAACTGATGAACACATAGAATGTGATCAAAAAGCTCGCGATTGATACTATTGAGAGCCAGAGAAGCGGGAGTAGGGATAAGGCGTAAGCGGCATAAGTGGCGGACAGGTATGTCAGAAAAGTGTTGTAGAGGGAGACCGTCCTCAACACCACCACTAGTCTGCGGTTTCCAATCATTGATAACATTGTGGCACTCAGCACATCTATTATTGTAGTGCACTTGTGGTCCATTGGTATGTCGGCACTCGTTTGGGCTTTCTCTGGGTCCGAAGCGGCCACTGTCTGGCAGTTCCAACTGTCGATCACCAAATAAGTGGAATACAGAGCGCAGATTAGCACCAGAACACAAATCGGAAGACATATCGATATAAGACTTCGTCTGAGACATCGGTCTGATCTCAAGAATTTGATGATTGTGGGCATCACTCAACTGTGCAATTGACTTAAATGAACTATCAATACATTATTGTCTCGCGAAACTCAACCGCAAATCAAACTAAAAGTAATTGATTGCAGTTCAGTTCATTCATTTGATTCATAGATCGCATGCTTTATTTCCCAATCTATTTTACATGTTAGACTTAACTTATACATTTAATGCATTATTCAATATTTAACACAAGGCTTAACTAAATTTACAATTAGCTCAGACCGACTCTCTTAGGTAATTGTCTAAATTAATTTAACATTTTATTTTTAAAATGTATATTTTATTACAAATGTTTATACAAGTATTACATTTTATTGGCAAAATCCGATATGAATAACCGAAATTAAAGTTATTGAAATATGATTATATTTGTAAGCTTAAATGAAGTGCATTTACGGCAAAGTAAAGATTGGTCACAAAGAATCAGCCGATGATTGACTCGTATTTCAGTCTAATGATCAGAAAATTAATGAGATTATCGGCTGATTCCCACTTGTATTGACATTGCATTAAATTCTATTTCCTGAACTCGAGTCCGAACTCATTCTTAACCCACGGGTAGACATCGGGACAGTCGAAGCAGGTGTGCAGATATCGTTCGCCCTTGACCTGACGACTGGCCAGTTTGCACGACTTGGGGTGGTTGCAGGCAATCAGATTGGGATCGATGTCCTTTTTGCACTTCCACGGCTCGAAGTTGTTCAGTTGGGACAGAGGGGTCGGCGTTCGCATCCATTCAATCGCCTGATAATTGGACACAAACCAAACGTCCTATAGAGACAAATAGTTGGATTAGTTAATATTAGAAACTATTAATGATTGCAATGACAATACTTTGTTTCCGATCAAGTCATCCAAGAACCTGAGCAACACTTTGAAGTTCTCCTTTTCTTTGAACCAAATGGTGTGGAAATATAGGCCAAACGGCGCTCTATTTGTTCTGTAGTGTCGATTGAAGTTATCCATAAACATATTGTAGACCTCATCTCCAGACAAATGGGTCGGACAGCTGTCGACCATAGCGCAGATATGACCCTAGAATGACAATAATTGACAATCGCTTGTCTCAAGAGTTGTGATGCAAACCTCAATGTCGAAGGGATTCATAATCATTTCCCACGTTCCGGGAAATGAACGCGATGGACATCTTTGCCTAGAACCATGACATGTATGAGGAATTCTGTAATCAAGTGTGAAGGGCCAGAGCGGAGGATCAGTTCGCGGGGCGACCATACTTGAGTCATAAAGGAAACCAAACTCTTTCATCTGAAAAATACTTTCAACTAAGTAAAAGTTTGTCAAATAATTGTATTTACCATGATGAACTGAGTATTCCAACCAACTCTCAAAAAAGGGACTCGAGTGCCTCTCAGCTCATCCAGGGGAATTCCAGCGAATCTGTTAACGATGTTTGCCATTCCGGCAAACTCATCGAACCAGTCTTCCATCGTGGCATTGAATGTCCACCACAGCTCTGGTTGTTTGTGCCTGCAATCAAGTTCTAGTTAATTAAAGTTGCCCTTGTGTATTGGAAAATTTTACGTAATCGAGTGAACAGCTATTTCATGGCCGTCATTCCACAATTTCTGAACATGTCTATAGTTTGTGTATTCGTGACTCAAGAAGAATGTGGTAGACATTGGGCAGCCATTGGCATTGGTTCGATTAGAAGCGAATATCTTCTGATAGATTTCCCAATTCTCATTGTTGACAGCGTCGTCGAAGGTCAGAATGACCATTTGTGGGGTCTCTTCAAGCTTGAGACCACCCGGAATCTGAGTGCCATCGTTGCTACAGAAGCAATCAGGAAGTGTGCAGTTGTTAGCATCACATCTGTGCGGGGCGTTCGGGTCGTGCTCGGGATCACACCACGACTCGTCAGAACCATCGGCGCAATCGACCTGACCCTGAGAGGGAGAGACAATTTAAAGTCGGCTCCAGATAGTCTGAACAGTCATCAGTTCTTACATCACAGAAAAGATCTCTATTAAGACATTTGCGATCAGCACAGGCAAACTGACCACTCGGACAGATGGGCTCGTCAGTGGCCAACAATGGCTTCGGTGTACTCACATCTGAAACAAGTAATTATTTACTTATCATAGGACCATTGTCAAAGTCATACCATGCGACTTTTCGCAGTTATCAATCTTCAACTTGAAATCGCAAATCTGTCGATCGACATCAAACCAAAGTCCGGCCGCGCATCTGAACTCAAGCACTTTTTGTCGCGGACACCAATAATATTTGGCGCAATCTCTTCTTCCGATCGCATCAGGGTTTCGGTAAAATTTACCGTTGTCTATACAGGGAACCCCATCAACTGAACCTGGATTTGACAAAGATAATTTAGTTTTTCAACTAGTAAACTTGATGGAATAAGATGCAATTATTATATATAGGTCTAAACAATACAGAATCCCAAAAAAATTTACAAGGACTTAATCACAAGGCTTGTTTTCAGTTCCAAAATTCAAAACTGCTTTAATAAGCATATATTATCAGGGCCGGCCAAGGGGGATTAGCCTTAAAACCCCCTGTCGAAAAATTTTGGCAATACCCACTGTCGCGGAGCCTGGCAAAACCCCTCCACCCTGTGGTTGACAAGCTTGGCCAGCCCTGTATATTATTCATCATTAAATATTTTTATAACTTTAATTAATCTTTATATTTCACATTTGAGTTGTTATTCATTTGAAGCGAAAATTGAAATTATAATTCAAGTCATGTTTTTATATAATATGGACTCAATATTTGCATTAAAGCAAAACTTCCTGAAAAGTGTCAAAAGTATTATTTATTTCAATTAAATTCATTTCATTTTTATTTAAATTCTATAGTTAACGAAAAAATAAATAGATCGGCAATTGTTTGGCCATTAATATGCCGTTCAGTGCCAGCCATTTGATGACCATTGCATTCAAATAATTTAGATTGAATAAATAATTTCCTCTTCAGCTTATGGCTTATAATTTTCAAACAATTTTATCCATTTTAATTAATTTTCATTTTATTTAGCGATAATCTGAATCCATAAATTGTTGAGGTTTTTCTGAAAATTTCCTGAACAAAATCGAATCATCCGACTAAATTATAATTTATAATTTTCTAACTTCAAAATAACAGAATGAAATACATTTCTTCAAATAAATTCGATGAAAGAATTTCAATTTATTATTATTATTGCAGTAGTTAAATGCAATCTCATAATACAACTTAAATCTTATTTTGAGTTTGTTAAATTAAAATTATTAATTCAAGTTTTTAAGAAGTAATAAGACAACAATGTAACAAGGAAGATGCATCATGCTTTGCAAAGATAAACTTGAATGACTAAATTGGAGTATTAATTATCCAAATGTTACATTTAGACTTTGATAATTTGTAAAAATTAGTTAAGAGCTAAATTAAGGGATAATTAATAGCAATAGGTGCAATTAACACTAGGACAAGCACATTGC